>SJYX01006487.1:124715-149957 GCA_006410675.1 Oreotragus oreotragus
GCGGGATGGGGGCCGGGGGCGGCGGGCGCCGCACTCGCTGAGGCCCGACGCAGGGCCGGGCGCGCCCAGGGCCGGAGCGCAGCGACCGAGCGGCCCGGGGCGGAGGCGACGCCGGGGCCACGCGCGCGAGGAGCAGGTGGCGGCGGCTGCAGGTGAGCGGCGCGGCCCCCGAGGTCGGCCCCCTCCCCGCCGCCCGAGAGCGGCCCCCCTTGCCTCCCCAGATCGCCCCCATCCGGGCCCCGCGGCGCAGCAGGCCGGCTGCGCTCCGCCGGGCGCGGGGCCTGCGGGAGGACTGGAGGACCGGGGCTGGGGACGGCGGGCCGTGGGTTCCCTCCCAGCCTCCGGGGCCTCGGCCAGCCAGGCCCAAGCCTGTCCCCGTCCTCGCCGGCCGGCCTGGGGCACTGCGGCCGGGCGCGCTGGGCCGGGGTGGGCGGCGCGCGGCTGGGGCCGGGGCGTCCTAGGAGGGGCGGGCAGCCGGGCTGGGCGAGGGAACGACACCCCTGCCCCTCGCCCCGCGGACTTTCTTGGGCCCCTCTGTCCCGGGTGGACGCCACGCGCCCCCGCCGGGTTTCGGGGAGCTGGCAACGGGGACCCCGTGCGCGCCCCCGACCCTGCGCGCTGCGGCCACGGGTTAGTTTCACTTTTTGCTCGGCCCGGAGGGAGGGCTGCAGGTGAGACCGCAGGCTGTGGTGGGGCTGAGCATTCCGATTTGACTTTGACGTTTGGACCAAAGGCCGACTGTGAATTTCCACGGTTCCAGTCAGGTGATGGGGCCGGTCAATGATCCAAGAGCCGTTTGGGAGGAAAACCACCTTCACCACCGGGCCCAGGGCCGGCCAGAGGGCCCAGGGACGCCTGATGCTGCCGTCCCAGGGTCTCAGGAAGGGAGGATGAGGAGCAGATGAAGCTGCCTGCAAATAATGTGCAGGTCCTCTCTGTGTCTCTCCTTCTCTCTTTCTTCCTTTCTTTCAACTTAGAAAGAAGTTGGGTGAAATAGGGAAAATGATTTTATAAATGGCTCCCCAGACTTTTTTTAGGCACAATATAAAACCTCCTCTTAGAGAATACTGGAGCAGTTAGGTTCCTTTCTGTAGGAAAGTCGATCTTATGAGAAGGAAAAATTGCGGTGGGCTGTTGGCCTTGTGACTGACTAGGAGGACTGACACCCATATTGAGGGTGGGGTCACGGAGACCCCGGATCCCCCTGGGGTGTGGCGGCTGGTGCTGTGGGAGAGGCCAGGGGACCCCTGGGGCTCTACAGGACAGCTCTGCAAGCTGGTCGTGGTCCTCCCCAGGCTGGTAATCAACTTCTTCTGCTGTTGAAAAGCTTCCTGGGGGTCCCAGGGAGACTCTGAATTTTTTCTGATTGGATCACTTCCCCTTTTCTAGACCATCCTAACTCGACTCCTCCTCTCCCTCAAAGTTTCAGAGTTGGCCTGTTACAACTCACTTCTGTATCCTTTTCTCAGCCCTGAGGGAACCTTCTTGATTATCTTGTATAAAAAAAGAAGACATGTGATTGAGGTTCATACACACCATGTGGCTGACATCCACAATGCACGCAAGTGTGACTGCAATTCAGCACGCACTGGGCCTCGTGGCCTTGGAGGGGGACAGGTGCCTCCATGTTCCATGCGCATGCAGACTGGCTGTGCTGGGCCCTGTCCAGGCATCTCTGTCCGGAGGTTTGAGGTTGAGCAGTGTGGCCTGGAGAAAGTGCGGGAGCAGGGAAAGTGGCAGGAGGTGAAGGAAGAGGCTCAGGGGACACTTGAGTTGCCAGGGTGTGGGTTCTAGGAGCCACCTCCGGCAAGGACTCTGCGCTGCCTGGGAGGGCCAGCTGACTTTCTGTGTGTCTGTCACAAGTCTGGGTGCCAGGGCCGGGGCAGCAAACTGAACGTAGTTTATTTGGGAAGTTAGAAGAAGTGTATCCACCAAAGTGATTTTTAAAAACTATTTATTCATTTACATAAGATCCGAGTGCTTCAGATCTTAGTTGCGACATGTGGACTACGTTGTTCCACGGCATGTGGGATCTTAGCACCCCAACCAGCCATCAAAGCAGAGTCCCCCCAGACCAGCAAGGAAGGCCCTTGTCTGTTTTTACTTCTGCTTCCCACGTGTGCTAGCGTGGCTCCTGATATGCAGGATCAGGCCTTTGCATGTGACACCCCTGAACTGCACTTCAGCCTTGGAGAAGAGTGATCTGGGAAAAGCCAGAGGTTTCCTTGCCTCCTGAAGGGTGGGTCACAGATTGGTATGCCAGAATCTGAACTGAGATCCTTGGATGCCCATCTTCTCAGCCCTATCAGTCTGCTAAACATCTGTGAACATTTTTCATTCAGTTCAGTTCAGTCGCTCAGTCGTGTCCGGCTCTTTGAGTTGATGAACATTTTTATCTCAAGTCAAATCAGAGATGGGAGGGAAATGTTGAAATCCCTATAAACAGGGAAAATGAAATCCAGAAACTGTTTGAGAAGAGTTGAATTTACTGGGTTTTCTGGAGTGGGGAGGGTGTTGTTGACATGTCCAATCACATTTGACTCTAAACCACACACCTTCCAACCGGCCTTCAGCCTGACCCAGTGGAGCAGACTCAGAGATCAGCTTCAGCGAAGGTTGGTACTCCATCCCCTGCTCTCAGCAGTGAGGCCCTGACTCCGACAGAGTCCACCTGGGGCAAAAGTAGTGGCTTCTGCTTCTGTCTTTTTCTCTCCTCTCTTGGGCCTCATCAGAAGCTCTAATACCCTAATATGCAATACAGAAGCTCTCACTGTTACAAGTTGTGGCTGATTAATATTTATAGAGCAAGGCACTGGATGCAATTGGCTGTATTTATCTGTTCCTTTCTTAATGATTTGTACTGTATGACATGGACTCTTTACTCAATCTTCTCATCGAGAAATGTACAGTTACAGGAAGGTTGGACAGAATTTCGTAAAACGATTGCTTGGAAGTTTCATAGATTTTACTTTTGGTTAACCAAGGAATGCTTGAGGTTTTAAATAAGTTGCTTCATGTTGTAAAGTGAAATGACTTGGACTTAGTCTGTTGTTTCTGAAACCACTTCCTAATGATTAAAAGTGATCCTAAATCGTTGCCGCTGTTGTTTGCTTGCTCAGTCATGCTGACTCTTTGTGACCCCATGGGCTGTATGTAGCCCCCCAGGCTCCTCTGTCTATGGGATTTTCCAGGCAGGAATACTGGAGTGGGATGACAGTTCCTTCTCCAGAGGATCTTTCTGACCCAGAGACTGAACCCATGTCTCTTGCATTGCCAGTGGATTCTTCACCTCTGAGCCACCTACGAAGCCCTAAATTGCTCGTTTCAAAATGCTGGATTTTAGGCAGACATAGTACTGGTTCAGCCTCGTACAGACTCTTATTTAGTTATTTAGAAGAATTCACCATGCCCTGATTATCTGTGTTGAGCAAAGTGCCAGAAACTGAAACACAGATAATCGGGCAGCAGTGCCTATGTGTCTTTTTGGAGGTGGAGGAGCAGATCCGCCGGGAAAGTTGGCCCAAGTTCTTGCTGCAGGGCTGGGGCCTTTGGCCCTGGATGCTGTGCTTTAATTGGCCACATCTTTTCCCAAGCACAGCTAGAAGGTCATGGATAGGATACATTGTAGATGCTGGTGTTAGCAAATTGAAAGAAATGTGTCCTTTGATACTGTGACAGGCAGAAGTCTTCTCCCAGGCAGGAGAACTTGGCATCACACAGGACTAAAAACTGAAGCTGGGCGCTCATGGTGGGAGAGGCCTGTCCCCAGGTGGCCCGGGGAGGCCATGCATCATTGATGTGTCTCCTCGGTTCCTTTCTGAAAGTGGGTGGGGAATGAAACCAGCAGCAAGAAGGTTAGTAGTGAGTTCTACTGGGAGCAGCAGTAAAAGCTGCAGCAGGAACGCCTTTACCAGTTCTGCCCTTCTGAGGCCTGTGAGCCCCACGGGTGCACCCCCGGGGTAGGGGAGTGGCTTGTGAGCCCATGGTATCGACCCTCAATGTGGAGAATGTGTCGATGATTGTGTTAATGCTTTTCATACTTTGGTTTCTAATTAGACTGTTATTCCAGGCTAACTGGAATGATTGGTTGAGTGAATGAATGAATGAATACACCTTTTCTTAGGAAGATACACGTCATCTAATCCTTAGGTTCAGAAAGAAAGTAATCGATGGTTGCTGCTGCTGCTGCTAAGTCGCTTCAGTCGTATCCGACTCTGTGCGACCCCGTAGACGGCAGCCCACCAGGCTCCCCCGTCCCTGGGATTCTCCAGGCAAGAACACTGGAGTGGGTTGCCATTTCCTTCTCCAATGCATGAAAGTGAAAAGGGAAAGAAGTCGCTCAGTCGTGCCCGACCCTCAGCGACCCTGTGGACAGCAGCCTTCCAGGCTCCTCCATCCATGGGATTCCTTGCAAAATACGATTCACTAACAGCGATTTCCGCCAGACTAACACAAATCAGATTGTTGGATGAAGACTTCACCCGTCCAGGTTTCGTGGGAGGAGGATGCCAAGATGGGAAGTGCAGAAAGTTTGTGGGGGGCTGCTGTGGAAGCTGTAGGGAGGGGAGGAGGGGTGATCCTGCACCTGGCCTGTGTGGGGTGGGGTGGGAGACAGGGCAGAGGACTGGGAGGACGGGCCTCAAACACAGCTCTGAGAAGGTCCGCCTGGGGTCCTCAGCCCCACCCTGCGTCTTGCAGCCAGGAAGGCACCCCTCCACCGTACCCCGGGAGGCAGGTTCTCTCTTGAGGGCCTTCTGTGTGTCAAAGTGCCGACACAGCCTCAGAGACAACATTTAGTGACTTGGACTCCACAGAAGTAGAAGGACAGTAAAAATGATCCCTTGGCCCGGGCAAAGTTTTCAGTTCAGTTCAGTTCAGTTCAGTCGCTCAGTCGTGTCCACCTGTTTGCGACCCCACCAATCGCAGCACGCCAGGCCTCCCTGTCCATCACCATCTCCCGGAGTTCACTCAGACTCACGTCCATGAGTCCGTGATGCCATCCAGCCATCTCCTCCTCGGTCGTCTCCTTCTCCTCCTGCCCCTAATCCCTCCCAGCATCAGAGTCTTTTCCAGTGAGTCAACTCTTCGCTTGAGGTGGCCAAAGTACTGGAGTTTCAGCTTTAGCATCATTCCTTCCAAAGAAATCCCAGGGTTGATCTCCTTCAGAATGGACTGGTTGGCTCTCCTTGCAGTCCAAGGGACTCTCAAGAGTCTTCTCCAACACCACAGTTCAAAAGCATCAATTCTTCGGCGCTCAGCCTTCTTCACAGTCCAACTCTCACATCCATACATGACCACAGGAAAAGCCACAGCCTTGACTAGGCGGACCTTAGGCAGCAAAGTTTTGGTTTAGTTTTAGGGAAAGCCCTGCAGTCTGTCGGGTTCCCTTGAGCTTTTATTTTGGCTCCTTTACTATAAGTAGTGTTGTTGTTCAGCAGCTGAATTGTGTCCAAGTCTTTATGATCCCATGAACTGCAGCGCACCAGGCCCCCCATCCTGCACTGTCTCTGGGAGTTTGCCCAAACGTATGTCTATTGAGTCAGTAATGCCATTCAACCATCTCACCCTCTGTCGTCCCTTTCTCCTCCTGCCTTCGACCTTTCCCAGCATCAGGGTCTTTTCCAATGAGCTGGCTCTTTGAATGAGGTGGCCAAAGTATTGGAGCCTTCAGCTTCAGCATCAGTCCTTCTAATGAATATTCAGGAATGAATTCCTTTTAGTTTGATCTGGTTTGATTTCCTTGCAGTCCAAGGGACTCTCAAGAGTCTCCTCCAGCACCACAGTTCAAAAGCATCAATTCTTTGGTGCTCAGCCTTCTTTATGGTCCAGCTCTCACATCCATACATGACTGCTGTGGTGAACTGGTACAAAAAGAGAGTGTCCAGTGATGAGAGGAAGCAGACTTTTGCAGATAAATGACAAAGGGCAGAGCACACACGTGTGAGCATGGAGCAGTGTGTTCAGTTTCCTAAGATGGGCACTCACCACTGTTACTCAGGCTTTAGGACATTTGGTAGGAAGTGCATCGGTGGCCTGTGGTTCAGTTCCAAGCTCCAAGGCAGCAGGGCGTTTCCCTGGAGCCCCAGGTGCTCTGTACCTGGCATTTCTCTTCTTTAAATTTTAATGAGTTATTGGGTATGTGCTGCGCTCAGTCGCTCAGTCGTGTCTGACTCTCTGCAACCCCGTGGACTGTAGCCCTCCAGGCTCCTCTGTCCCTGGGGAATCTCCAGGTGGGAATACTGGAATGGGTTGCCATGCCCTCCTTCAGGGCATCTTCCCAACCCAGGGATCGAACCCAAGTCTCCTGCATTGCAGGCCGATTCTTTACCATCTGAGCCACCAGAGAAACCTGTTATCAGGTATAAATGTTTCTATTTTGGTAAACAAAGCGATATGTGAAAATTCTAAACACAGATGGGACAAGTGCTAGGCCAGGGTGGCCACGCAAACATGAATGATGACTGTACGCTTCTTCTCTCAGATGTGTCTTGCCTGACCCCCAGCCACTGACCCCACTGACCTCCAGCCAGTGACCCCTAGCCTCTGACCCTCAGCCACGGACCCACAGCAGACATGCCATGCAGCTGTGGTACCCAAGTCACTAGCTCTTTGGCTGCTGAAACCAGCCAGAAACCTAGATCTTTATGTGCAATTATTTATTTTTAACAAGCTGTGCAGGCAAATGGAAAATGTTCTTGCCTGAATTTAGACTGTGGGCCACTATTTTTACAACCTCTTGTCTAAAATATTTGTGTAATTTTCAAAATAAAGTCAGTGAGCCAATTAAATGAGGACAAAATGCATGCAAGAGAAGCAAATAAACAAAACGATGAATAACAAATCCCCAGGGTTTCATGTCCAGATGAAACCAAAGAATTGTCTTTCCTATCTCAAGCATGGCTGCTGGAAACAGGTTTGGGGTCCGTGAGGATGGGTGGAGGGAAGGAGAAGCTGGTACCCAGAGAGGTGTCAGTCAGGGAACAAAGTAGCTCTGTGTGTCTCCAGGTGCCTGTAGGAGGCCCTCCCAAGGTCTATGTAAAGATGAACTGTGCAAAACGTAATGTTTACTGATACCAAATGCATTTAGCGGAAGATGCTCCTCATCTTTCTCTATGAAAGTGTTGAAAGTGAAAGTCGCTCAGTTGTGTCCGACTATTTGCAACCCCATGGACTTATACAGTCCGTGGAATTCTCCAGGTCAGAATACTGGAGTGGGTAGCCTTTGCCTTCTCCAGGGGATCTTTCCAACCTAGGAATCAAACCCAGGTCTCCCACATTGCAGGCGGATTCTTTACCAGCTGAGCCACAAGGGCAGCCCAAGAATACTGGAGTGGGTAGCATATCCCTTCTCCAGCTGATCTTCCCCACCCAGGAATTGAACCGGGGTCTTCTGCTTTGTAGGTGGATTCTTTACCAACTGAGCTATGATCCCCTAAGTACAATCTTGCTCTATACTTTGATAGAATGTTCTGTGTCCACACGTCTTGGTTACACGTGTGGAGCCATGCAGCCCTCTAGCGTCCTCTGAAGGCGACCGCTGGGCAGGGAAGTCCGGGCAGTGATGCCTACACTGGGCTGTTTGCAGAGATGGAGGGACTCCCGCTGCACAGCCCCCCACAGGGTGCTCTGTGGACCCACCTGCTCTTCAGCACCCGGAGTTGTCATTAAGTTTTGCGAGTGGAGGGACTTCCCTGGTGGTCCAGTGGCTTAAGACGGCGCTCCCAATGCCGGGAACCTGTTTCCATCCCTGGTCGGCGCTCCCAATGCAGGGAACCCGTCTCCATCCCTGGTCGGCGCTCCCAATGCAGGGAACCCGTCTCCATCCCTGGTCGGCGCTCCCAATGCAGGGAACCCGTCTCCATCCCTGGTCGGCGCTCCCAATGCAGGGAACCCGTCTCCATCCCTGGTCGGCGCTCCCAGTGCAGGGAACCCGTCTCCATCCCTGGTCGGCGCTCCCAGTGCAGGGAACCCGTCTCCATCCCTGGTCAGGGAACTAGATCCTGCATGTCCCGGCTAAAGATCCCACGTGCCAAATAAGTATTTTTTGAAAGTGTTGCCAATAGGTCAGGTACAGAACGTGACTAGTGGTGGCCTGGATTTGTTTCCTGGTAGATGGAGTTGGGCCTCTCGCTGCACTTACTGCTGGATGCGTTTCCTCCTCTGTGAACTCCTTCACCTGTTTTCCTGTTGGGCGATAGGTTTTCCTTATGTATTCCTTGCATATGGTTCTGTATGAGGTATTTCCTTGTGCACTGAGGGTAATAATCTTTTGTCCTAATGTGTGCTTCAGGCGTCTTGCTTAGCTGGGTCTGGTCTTTTTGCTTCGTTTTGATGAATAGAAATTCTTAATGTAACGTAGAGTTTATCCACCTTTTCAGCTTTTCCAATGCAGTTGAGAAATCCTGGGGTCACTTGTGTGTTCTCCTGTGTTCTCTTATAGAAGTTGGACTGTTTGCTTTCCATGCTGAAGCCCTCCGTCCCTCGGGAGTGGCTTCTGGGTGGTTACAGGTAGGGGCTCTGTCCCCATGCAGAGTACAATTGTCCTGATACCAGCCTCCACTGGGTGGCCCTCTTTCCCTGCTGACCCGTGGGGCCACTGCACTCACGTGTCCAGTTCCCTCCACTGGGTTCTCTGCCCCTCTGGTCGATGTGTCTGCATGGGTGGCCCCTCAACCTGACCCTCTTGCTCTCTGGGCATGCACCCCACTCCCCCTGCCACCCGGGGTCTCTGGAGCACCTGGGTGATCTTGCTCTTTGTTTTCCTGTGTATGTGTTAAAAGCAGTGTGTCAAGTTTCCTGAAAAACTTTGTCAAGGATTTAGATCAAAACTGCACCCATTCTGTAGATCAGCTGGGGGATGGATTTCATCTCTATGGTATGAAGTCTTCCTGCCGTAGAGGTGGTGTGTTTCCATTAATGTCAGTCTTCTTACATGGTTTTACTAGGGCTCTCTACATCCTATTCTGCAGCTATCTTATACTTTGTGGCTAAATTTATCCCCAGGTGTCCTTATTTTTGTTACTTTTATAAATGGTGTTTCTACATTTTAATTATTTTTTTACTTAAAAAAATTCTAACTCTTGTTGGTGTTGAGCAGAAAGGGAGTTGATTTTGGATATTGATTGCTATCCAGGCACCTCGCCAGTCTCTTTTTCTTACAATTTGCAGAGTTGGGGGATTTTTCTGCCTGGACAGAAAGTGTTTGTTTCTTCCTTACACCTTTAGCATTGTCCCATCCTGTTTTGCTGCCTGGGCCAGGGCTGTCAGGACAGGACTGTACTGCATGCGAGTGTGATGGGGCATTTTGGTCATTATTCTTGGTTTTCAGGGAATCTGCTCAGTTTTCCCTTTTGGTGTTGGTACAAATATGGAGGCTGCTTAGTTCTGAATCTTCCTGTTGCTCCTCCTGGGAACAAAGGAGCTAACAGATGAAAGGAAATAAAGAGATGAAGAGATTCAAGACACCTTCACTGGTTATCAGGGAGATGTAAAAATAACAGCGTGGTGAGATGCCGGCCTGCTCCACCGGAGGGGGGCGCAAAATGTAAAGAGAGTGCCTGGGCCAGGTGTGGGCGCAGATGTGCGCCAAGGTGCGCTGGTGTGAGTGTGAGCTGGGGGGTGTTAGGGAAGCACGGCCATGTCTGCAGAGCGCCCTCCACATCTAGGCACACTTGGTGTGCGGTCCTACATGGGCGGGATGGCCACAGCAGCGTGTGCGCTGTGTCCCAGGGACATTGCTGGGGAGAGGGCGGGGTTTAGGGCAACTCATATGGAATGGGATGGGTGGTAAGAACCTCTTCCCAGATTTCTTGTAGTGTTGGAATGAGGACATACTGGGAAGAGACTCAAGGGGTAAGTGGTTACTTCTTACAAGGGTGGGATAGTGTAGCTGGGAGGAGTTACAATGTATTACTGTATCTCCTCAGATTACCTTACCCATTTAAAACAAGTTACAAAAAATAACAGAGAGAATGCTTATTTTTCTGTAGACTCCTCTTTCCAGTTAAAAGAGTTGTCTTGTTTATACAAATATTTGACTTCTTTCTGAAAAATAGGAACCGTGTATACTTTTTCCCCTTGCTTTCTTCTTAAAATTCCTTTTGGAGTGTAGTTGATATACAATGTTGTGTTGGTTTCAGGTGTGCAGCAAAGTGAGTCAGTTACACATAGTTCCATACTTCAAAAAATTCTTTCCCCATGTAGGGCATTAGAGAATATTGAGTAGAGTTCCCTGTGCTATATAGTGGGTGTTACTAGTAATTTATTTTATTAATATATATAATAGTTCATGTATGTAAATTCCAGTCTTCCAATTTATCCCTTTACCCCCCGGTAACCCTCTGTTTTCTACATCTGTAACTCTCTTTGTGTTTTGTAAATAAGTCCATTTGTACCATTTTTTAAGATTCCACATGCAGGCGATGTCATATGGTATTTGCCTCTTTCTGACTGCCCTCACTAAGTATGAGTCTCTAGGTCCATCCTTGTGGCTGCAAATGGCCTTATTTCATTCTTTCTGTGGCTGAGTACTGTTCCACTGTATATATGTACCTTCGTCTTTATCTGTTCCTCTGTTGATGAATATTTGGGTTGCTTCCATGTCCTGGCTATTGTGATAGTGCTTCTGTGAACACTGAGGTGTTTGTATCTTTTTTTTTTTTTTAGAGCTTCCATTTTATTTTACTTTACAGTACTCTATTGGTTTTGGCATACATTGACATGAATCTGCCACGGGTGTACATGAACTCCCAAACATGAACCCCCCTCCCACCTCCCACCCCACATCATCCCTCCGGATCATCCCCATACACCAGCCCCAAGCATCCTGCATCCTGCATTGAACATAGACTGGCAATTCGTTTGAATTATGGTTTTCTCCAGATAGATGTCGTGAATATTTGACTGAAGATGTTGCTTTATCAAAGACTTTTTCCGTGTGTGTTGAGCTGATCATATAAAACTTTCTCCTTTTATCCGCTAATGTGGTAAAAGTACGTGAGTAGATTTTCCTGCTTCTCAGGAAATCCCCATCTCAACCATGATGTATTTTACTGCATTACCGTACTTGGTGTGTTGAGATTTTGTTTAGAATTTGTTGCACCTTCGTTTAGAAGTGTGCATGGCTTGTAATTGTCCTCTCTTGTACTGTCCCAGTGGGCTTGGGGCCGGGTTACACTCATCTCATCATCCAAGTGGCCGGCGTTACTTTCCATGTGAGACTGAGGTGATGTGTTTCTTGGCCTGGGCCTGGCTTTTGTGTAGACAGATTTTTACATTTTGATTGATTCTTTTACTAGCTACTGATCTGTTCAGCTTTTCTAGTCTTTAAAATAAGACTTGGTGTTATTTTTCTAAGAAGTGACCTGCATTGTTGCTATGTAACAAGTGACCTCAACACTTCCTGGCTCTCAACACTTTCCATCTCACCGTTTCTGTGGTCCAGGAATCCAGGCTCAGCTTAGCTGGCTCCTCAGGCCCAGGTCTCTCATGGACTGTGACCAGGTGTCACCGAGGTTGCAGTCTTATCTAAAGGCGAGACAGGGCAAGGGTTCTTCTTCAAGTTCATTCACACTGTCAGCAGGATTCAGGTCTTTGCCAGTTGTTCTGTCCATCCTGGCAGTTTGTCCATCAGAGCAAGATGGGGAGAGAGTATGAGCCAGCTAGTCAAGACTCAGTGCTGTAAACCCCATTTTAGAAGCCACCTTCCACTACTTTTCTCAAAAGCCATTCACTAGGTCCAGCCCACACTCAAAGGTGTGAACCTTGGAGTCATCTTAGACCTCTCTACCCCAGGGTCCACATTAATAACATTGTCAATTTCTTGGTAAAAAAAAGTCTTAATGTTTTCTTAATTTTTTAATCTCCATGGTATTTGACATTAAGCTCCACCTTTCATTCCTAGAATTGTTTTTGTTTTTCTTTTTTCTCAATTTATCTCAGCAGAGGTTCATCTGTTTCCTTGCTGTTCACAAAGAGCTGACTCTCAGCCACCTCTCATGTTCATCACATTCTTGGTTCTTCTGTCATTAATTTATCCTTCCATTGTCATCATTTCTTTCTGTTCTTTCTGGGTTTTTTCCCTGGTGATCTCTTTACAGGTTATTGAGTTGAAAGCTTAACTTTTTTGTTATTTTTGTAAGCATAGTTTCTTTATTTTCAAGCTTTATTTCTATCATAAGAATTAAAGTTAAATGTTTCTTCCTGGTTATATAGTCCTGTGTCTGGTATATTTTGGAGTGTAGCAGTATCATTGTTCAGCTTCCCTGGTGGCTCAGATGGTAAAGCATCTGCCTGCAATGCAGGAGACCTGGGTTCGATCCCTGGGTCTGGAAGATCCCCTGGAGAAGGAAATGGCAACCCACTCCAGTACTCTTGCCTGGAAAATTCCACGGACAGAGGAGCCTAGTTGGCTACAGTCCATGGGGTCGCAAAAGTCAGACACGACTGATCAACTTCACTTTAGTATCACTGTTCAGTTCTTGAGCATTTTGGTTGTTCAGTTGCCAAATCATGTCTGACACTTTGTGACCCCATGGACTGCAGCATGAAAGGCCTCCCTGTTCCTCACTATCTCCTGGAGTTTGCCCAGGTTCATGTGCATTGAATCAGTAATGCTATCAACCATCTCATCCTCTGTCACCCTCTTCTCCTCTTCTGAGGATTTAAATATCTGTTATTATTCTTCTGTGACCCATGAATGATATGGACGGTACTTTTATTTTCTAAGTGCATGGGGATTTTAGGTTATACATATATTATTGATTTCAGCTTGGAAGGCTTGTGGGCAGAGGGCACATTCATGGATCAGACCGTGTCACCGCCTGCTGTCTCCAGGAGTCATCTGGTGGTCCCTCTGCCCTTCCTGTGTGAGCGATGTTCCCTCTCCACTGTGTCTGTGGCCCCTTTAACATCCAGTGTTCTCTTTTTTATGGTGGCATCTCTAGAGTGGGTTTCTTCTTATTTATCCTGCTTTGGAGTCAATGTGCTTCCTGAGGATAAAGTGTTGTGTTTCTCGGGAATTCTGGAAAATTTTCAGCCATTCTTCTGCTGACTTTTGCTTCAATTTGCCTTATGCTGGACTTTCTCACACCAGTTTCCAAGTATCATACTCCTGCTCATGTTTGTCTTTTAGTCTTTTTTTTTTTTTTTAATCACCATGTTCTTGGTGAATTCCTCCACTTTCCCCTCTCGTTTTCCAGCTTTATCTTCTGTCTAATCTGCTACTTAACCTGCACGTTAAGCTCTTCACTTCAGTGATCCTATTTTTCATTCCTTTTTTTAAAAATAATATTTTATTGTTATTCCTTGATTTATTTGGTTGCACCGGGTCTTAGGTGCGGCGTGTGGGATCTTTAGTTGCAGCAAGTGGGGTCTAGTTCCCTGACCAGGGATCGCATCTGGGCCCCCCGCTTTGGGAGCACAGTGTCTTAACCACTGGGCCACCAGGGAAGTCCCGGTTTCTCGTTCTTAAACATCCTCCATAGTTCTTTCCAAGCCTGCCTCTTCTCTTGCTTGGCGTTCTTTTCTTTGCACTCGTTCCAAGTTCTTCTTTGATCTTCAAGCATACTTATTTCATATGTGTGCTCAGTTTCATCCAACTCTTTGCGGACCCACCAGGCTTCTCTGTCCATGGGATTTCCCAGGCAAGAATACCAGAGTGGGTTGCCATTTCCTCCTTCAGGGAATCTTCCCAACCCAGGGATCAAACCCAGGTCTCCTGCACTGCAGGCAGATTCTTTTTGACTAGTGCCACCTGAGAAGCCCTACTTATTTTATATACTGCAAAGAATAATACCAACATAACAAAAACACCCCAAATAATACTGAAGTCTAAATTTCTTGAGCATTTGCTATGCTGCCTCTCACTCTCTGAAGCTTAGTTCTCATGTGCTTTGTACCCTGGGCTGTGATCTTGTGTTCAGGAGACTTTGTCTCCCTGGAGGGGCTCGGCTTCTCCCAGGAGCCTGGGAGTGGTGCTGATCTAGAAATAAACCATTATAGGTTTATTTCCTGGATTCATAAGAGGGGACTTCTGAAGGTGTCATTGACAAAGAAGGAACTTGATCCCCTAAACAGAACTCAGAGCTTGAAGAGATTGCCAAGGTGAACCTACACAAATCCTGGTGAATAAAGCAATTGTGGGAGTTAAGGAATGATATGGTGTGAGTAGTGCTGAGGGACTCAGCTAACCTGGGGGGTTTTGTCCTGGCCTAGGACTGCCTCGCCAGGGACAAGAGCAGCGTCCAGGATGCAGAAAGTCAGAGGCCCTTGCTCCCTGCACGTCTCCGTTAAGCGCTTTATTCAGTTTGGAACACAGTCGCAAAACGTGACTCTGATTTTGTCCTCAATGAACTTAACCTCCCATTGACTTCTCTGTTGTCCACGCGACGGAGGTGGTGTCTGTTGTCTTAGAACAGGCAGACCATCCAGACAATGCTTTTGGTAGCTAAAAACTGCCGTATGTCTGCAGTGCATGGTGTATACCAGTGAAAGTGAAAGAGCATGATTTTTTAAAGGGGGTTAGTACATCTTACATGTCAGATTTCAAAGCTATTAATAGAAACTAAACATGAATGGAGAGACTGTCAGGCCCTTGGAATGCTGTTGTCTTGGTGGGGCGGGGTCTGCCGGAGTTCATGTCCACTGTGGATCTCCAAGACCCTCTTGTGTTTTAATTACTTGTGAGGCTGTGACCCCAGCTCACTGTCCTCTCAGCCCTGCTTCCTAAACCCTGGGCCCGCAGGGTCCCCTGCAGCCTGTGTGTCCCTGGACCAGGCACCCCGACCTCAGCAGTCGTCTCCCGTCCATTTCTCCCATACCCGTGAACATGCCTCCTGGGGTGATGTGTCCAGGCCAGGCCCTGCCCCACCCGCGACCCCCTCCTCTATGTTTCTCATCGCCCCCTGCCTCACCCAAGACCGCCTCCAGTCCCGCTCCCATCAGCTCCCTTCCCTGCGGCCGCTGAGGCTCTGTCTCAGCGAGCCCAGTTCTGTTCCTGCCCTTGCCCGTTCCAGCCCTGCTGATGGTGGTGACGCTCAGAGCGTGCCATCTCCTGCTTGTTCCTCACTGTCCCCTCAAAACCCGGCCTCGGCTTCTCCCCTGACGCTGTGCCCTGGACTTTGCCTGGTGGACTCTTGCTCATCCTCCAGATGTCAGTTTGCCAGGACACCTTCCCCAGCCCGAGACCCAGCACATGCATGCACTCAGATGCTCAGATGTGTGCACACACACACACACATGCGTGCACACACACACACACACACACACCACATCGTGCAGGCTGTCTATGGGCCGCTTTCCTCACTTCACGTCCCACTGCTGACCTTTACCATCTACCTGCCCCGCCCCTGGGTAGAGACCACAGGGCTGCACTTGGCCCTGTGGTGTGGACAGTGAGGTCAGCAGCCAGCCCTGGCACTTTTTCCGTTCCCTGCGGTGAGTCCTGCGGGCACCGCACTCCCCTGGGTGGCTCGCTAAGCGCATCCTGCCCGACCCAACACTGCAGACCCATATAGCAGACTCACTGTGAAGAGACCACACCTGTCTCCACACCCAGTAATGATGGAGAGAGTACCACCATTCTGGGTGCCTGGTAGCCTTTTGTTTCCACTTTATTTCTGGTTTTGAAACCCAGCAAGCAGAGGCTTTGTCCCTGCTCTACAATGAACCTCGGTAGCATCATAACCCACACTGTCCCCTGTTTGTTAACGTCCGCAGTGCGAGTTGGGGCTTCCCTGGTGGCTCAGACGGCAAAGAATCTGCCTGTGCTGCAGGAGACCCAGGTTCAGTCCCTGGGTCAGGGAGATCTCCTGGAGAAGGGAATAGCAACCTACTCCAGTATTCTTGCCTGGAGAATCCCACAGGCAGAGGAGCCTGGAGGGAACAGTTCATGGGGTCGCAGAGAGTTGGACACGATTGAGCAGCTAACACACAAACACGCGTGCACACACAATGCAGATTGGTGGCAGGTAGACTGATTTTCCCCGTGGAGGTGTGGGATGGGCCACAGACTTAAGTGGCTTCAGCCGGTGACTTCACACTTCTTAGGACACTTCTTAGGAGTGGCCCTCTGCTCCTCCTTGCTCCCCCGGGGGCTCATGAGGGTTGGAAAATATCACGTGTGAAGACAGTTTGTAAAGTGGTGTCACACGTGAGGCACCACATGTGTGTCAGAGCAGCGATGCCTCATGAGGGGGTGATGGTGAGTCCTGGTGGGGCTGCCAGGGATGACAGCACGTGGACAAGAGACACAGGGCCGTGAGCCCTGCAGGGGGTACAGAGATGGACACAGCTGAGCCCCATGCCAGCTCATCCCCAAACCAGCACACGCGTCAAGGGTCCCAACCATCTCTCACCCGACGCTTCTCCCCTCTGCCCCTCAGATGCCAAGCAAGAGGCTGGTGGGTCTTGTTTCTGCAGAAGCCACACCCTGCTGTGTTCGGCCCTTTTCTGGAACATGGGAGAGGCTGCTGCCCACCAGCCTGTGGCCAGCCCGGGTGCCGGTCTGTCCACCTCAGAAGTGCTGGCTTCCGTGCCAGCTTGACAACCCCCTTCACCCAGGCGCTGGGTCTTTCCATGGCTCAGCATGTTGCACAGAGCTTTGTTTCCCTCTAAAGTGCCCCTGAGGGCATCAGAGATGCTGGCGGCCTGCCCCAGGGAGGCACCTGCCGGCTGTGCACCCAGAGCGGGCAGGGCGCCTCGCCCATCCGTCCTTGGCGGCTCCGAGGCTGCTGCTCAGGGCGTGAAGCTGTGTTTGTGAGTACTGGGGAGAAGACCAAGTGGGGGCTCTTCAGGGACCCCCAACTGTTTATGCCACGAGTTCAGTCTCTGAGCCACAAGGGAAGCCCAAGAATACTGGAGTGGGTAGCCTATCCCTTCCCTGGAGGATCTTCCGACCCGGAATCAAACGGGGTTTCCTGCATTGCAGGCGGATTCTTTACCAACTGAGCTATCTATGCCGGGGTTCAGTTTCTGGTTTTGGGTGAACTGGGCCTGTCCTGCTTTGTTCTCCCTTCTAGTGGGCTCAGAAGGGATCATCTCCCTGTCTCAGCAGCTTCGTTTATTGCTCTGTGTGTGTGTGACACACACATGCCTGTGCCCGGGCTGAGCTCTGGGGCACCCAGGGCTGACCTTGCGTGCTGGCCTGGATCAGCCACGGCGGCTTGTTGCACATTTTGACTTTTTGTCCCGCCCCCGGCTCCCCTGTGCCCTTAACAACTGGCTAACAATGATGCTCCGTGTTGCCTTCACAAACATGACCTTCAGCCCCAGAGACCTGGTTGGAATGGGAGCTCTGGTCTTCAGACCAAGGATGTGTCCTGACCCGGTTCTGGGCGTGGAAGCAGGACTGGGGTCTGGACAGTGTCCCCCAGCACCCTCGCAGAGGGGCCCCATGGGGTGGGGCTCAGACCCAAGCAGGAGCTTCCAGTGTCCGTACACCACGCTCACGCACAGCCCGCTCCCTCTCGGTCTCCACTGCGCCCAGGTTGCCTCTCTGAGTTCATACTTGGTTCTCGAGTAAACGCTTTCGGTAAAATGTCTTCTCCACTTGTGGCAGCCAGTTTCTCACACAAGGCAATTTGAGAAGGCTCCAACCAGACCAGCCCGGGGGTGCCGGGCATCTTCAAGGGTGGCAGTGCCCCCAGGTGAGGGCACAGGCAGGGGCCCTGGTGTCCAGGGTTCCGGGGTGGCTTGTGACTGATGCTTCAGGCCTTTAAAGATTATGGTGCACTTTCGGTTTTCTGTAGCTCCTTCAGCATCTGGTGGTCAGTTGTTGTTCCTGGGACTCGGTCCCATTAGCTGTGTTTGCGCATCAGTGGTTTCTGCATGTTTTTCGTTTCATTAATTTCTGCTTTCTAAGTTATTTCCTTCCTTCCTCTTAATTTGCTTTGTTTTTCTAACCTGTTTTATGTCATTTGTTTTCAGCCTTCTGAAAATTTCTCCCCTAAAGTATAACCTTTGATCCCTTTAAGAACTTTTAGCTGCAGCCTAAAGTTGCGAAATGACATGTTTTTGCTACTATTTCATTCAACAGATTTTTCTAGTATAGTATCTTAATTGATTTTTAAATTGATTACTTTTAAAAATTAATTTTTGTTGGAGTACAGTTGCTTTACAATGTTGTATTCGTTTCTGCTGTACAGCAGAGTGAACCAGTTATACATATACATGTATCCCCTCTTTTTTGGATTTCCTTCCCATTTAGGTCACCACAGAGCACTGAGTAGAGTTCCCAGTGCTTAACAGGAGGTTCTCATTAGTCCTCTGTTTTATACATAATATCAACAGTGTATCACGTCAATCCCAGTCTCCCAATTCACCCCACACCCTCATCCCTTCCCTGGTATCCGTACATCCATATGCGACCATTCTCTGCATCTGCATCTCTATTTCTGCTTTGCAAAAAAGCTCATCAATGTCATTTCTCTAAATTCCAGAAGCCATGCGATGCAGTGTTTTTCTCTTTCTGACTTCCTTCACTCTGACCGTCTCTAGGTCCATCCACGTCTCTGCAGGTTGTACGGCTCTGTTCCTTTTTGTGGCTGAGACTCCATCGTGTGTCAGCACCACATTTTCATCATCCATGCTTCCGCTGATGGACTGTCTTAAGTGTATGAGAATTTTTCCCAGGGTCTTTTTTGTTACCTTTTTCTTTTGCATCAGTAAATTTTGGTCAAAGAATATACTCTGATTGATGCCTGTCTTTTGAAATTTGTTAAGACCTGTTTTATGGCTAGCATTATAGTCACATTTTAGAAATGCTCTGTGCATCTTTGAAAAAAACTGTATCCTGTGGTTGGTGAGATTAGTTTTGGTAGGTTCATTAATCGTGTTGTTTAAACCTCCTATATTGCTGCTGCTAAGTCACTTCAGTCGTGTCCGACTCTGTGTGACCCCACAGACGGCAGCCCGCCAAGCTCCCCCGTCCCTGGGATTCTCCAGGCAAGAACACTGGAGTGAGTTGCCATTTCCTTCTCCAATGCATGAAAGTGAAATGTGAAAGTGAAGTCGCTCAGCCGTGTCCGACTCTTCGAGACCCCATGGACTGCAGACCACCAGGCTCCTCCGTCCATGGGATTTTCCAGGCAAGAGTGCTGGAGTGGGGTGCCATTGTCTTCTCCAAAACCTCCTGTATTAGGTCTTGGCAAAAATAGAGCCCGTAGGCCTAATCTGGCTTGCCACCTATTTCTAGAAATAAATTCTTTTTTTTGTTTGTTTTAACTTTTATTGGGATCATGGTTCCCTGATTACCAGGAATCAAACCTGTGGCCTCTGCAGCGGAAGCACAGAGTCTCAACTACTGGCTTACAGGGCAGTCAGTCCCTAGAGATAAATTCTTACGGGATCGCATCCACACCCTTGGCTTATGTGTTGCTGTGGCTGTTTTGCACTATGACTTGGTTGAGTAGCTTCAATAGAGACCATTTGCCCTGAAAAGTCTAAAATATTTACTCTTTGGCCCTTTCCAGAAAATGTTTGCCAACTCTTGTGTCTTCAGTCATTTATTTTATCTGTTTTATCAAACACAGAGAGCAGGTATGTTAGAATCTTCAGTTATCACTGTGGATTCGCCTACTGATTCTTGCATTTCTATCAGGTTTTGTTTTTATATGTTGGGGCTGTGTCATTAGTGACACGGTTTAAAGTTGCGGCATCTTCTTCACGCATGACGTGTCTGCCGTGTGAAGTAGTCGTCTGTCTCCGCTAGTGGGTCTTGCCTGTGGGTCGGCTTTGTCTGAGATTCGTGTGGCTGAGCCTCTGGGTAGTGTTTGCCTCGTGTACTCCTTCTGTTCTTTTATTTATTTTTAACTCTTTTTTATTTTCAAGTCTTAGATGTACCTCGTAAACATATACATGTTGGGTCAGCCAGAAAGTTCGTTTGGGTTTTTCTGTAACATCTTACGGAAAAACCCAAACGAACTTTCTGGCCAACCCAATATAATTAAAGTGGTTTTTTTTTCACATAATATTTTAAATTAAAGCTTGATATTCTTTTTTTTTTAATTCTGAGAATTAAGAGCTGTTGTAATTACAGATGGACCTGAGTTTAAAGCTACCATCTTATATTTTACTGTTTTATCTGTGCTGTGCTCCTTTTTCCTTTCCTTCTCCTTTCTGTTTTGAGTTGGTTATTGACCCGTTCTTTGTTTGTTTGTTAGCTTGATATTCTTTTTTTTTTAATTCTGAGAATTAAGAGCTGTTGTAATTACAGATGGACCTGAGTTTAAATCTACCATCTTATATTTTACTGTTTTATATGTGCTGTGCTCCTTTTTCCTTTCCTTCTCCTTTCTGTTTTGAGTTGGTTATTGACCCGTTCTTTGTTTGTTTGTTTGCTTTTTACCTCTACCACTAGGAAGTGATAGACTTTTTCTGCACCTTTGATGGTTTCCAGAAATTACAACATTCTTACTTATCAAATGTCTAAAACTAACTTGTACTTGACTCTTGGGGGAAGCCCAAGGACCTGAGATCACCCCCCACTACCCCTTCCGAGTGTTACTGTATATTTAACTTTTTTAACCCACTAGCCTTTGCTGCCGTATCCGCAGTATTCGTCTTGTTGAGATCTGTAGATGTACCTGCCTCTTTCTTTGCGCTTTACTCTTTTTGCATCTCTGACATTCCATCTGAGCTCACTTCTTCCTGCTCAAGTGTGCATGCATTAGAAATTCCTTTCATCAGGTTCTGGGGTGGCGAGCTTTCCCCACTTGTGCTTGAGTCTCCCTGCTGCTCTGGAGATGGGCTTGCCGGCTGTAGAACCCCGGTTGGCTGTTGGTCCTTTCAGTGCGGCATCGTGTGCTGGCCTCTGACATCCTTTCTTTGCTAACAAACCATTGTCAGGCTATCTCTTCTTTGCAGGTAATCTGATTTTTTCTCTGGTTTTAACATCAAAATTAAAAGTCTTTGTGCTTCAAAAGATGCCATTAAGAAAGTGAAAAGACAACCCACAGGATGAGAGAAAATATACGAATAACTCATTTGTCTAGGGGCTTGTACTAGAAGGTAGAAAGAGCTCTGGTGAGGCTGTATGGCCAGTACCTGAGCACCAGTGATGCTCTGGAGCAGGGACAGTGAGTGGCGAGGTCCTGCCACCTGCCGCCAGCTCTGACCGCACCCTCCTGCCTGTGCTGTCGCCCACCTGGACCACCCCTCCATCCGCCTGGATGCGGGAGAATTGCCCGTCATCTCTCCAGACGTCATGAGGGTCGCCGTTCTATACAGCTGCAGCTTCTGCCTCCGATATGGTCAGCGCTCTCAACTAAGTGCAGTGGTGCCCACTTTGATGAGTGAGAAATGGAATGCAAACGCAGGATCCCAACATCCACTTCTAGCCATGACGGGGTGACCCGGACCAGATCTCACATCTCGCGTTGAACAGCAGGAAAAACCAAACAGAAGCATGTGAGGTTGCAACGTCAAACACCACACGGCAGGAGCGCTGGACAGTGACCCCACAGGAGGGGCGCCCCCTTCAGCTCATCCCCTGCACCTGCCAGCTGAGCACAGGGAGGGTGGTGGAGGCGTAGCCCAGCAACCAGGGCTCCAGGAAGGCTGGAATCTGTGGGGGGAATGCTGGAGAGGATAGGAGTGCATGAATCAGGAGCTCTAGGGCGCTGAGCACAGAACCCCCACCCCGCGCTTAGACCCTGTTGACCATCGCACGTGTGGGGGATGCCCACAAGGTCAGGGGGCCTGGAAGAGCGTGGGTATCATTACTTCCTCAGTTCACGTGGGCTGTGAGTGAAGCTGCATACTCGGCAGCCAGGTGAAAAGACCTCCCAGTTCAGAGTGCATTGCGCAGGGTCCTCCAAGGCCGTAGTCAGAGTGCATTGCGCAGGGTCCTCCAAGGCCGTAGTCAGAGTGCATTGCGCAGGGTCCTCCAAGGCCGTAGTCAGAGTGCATTGCGCAGGGTCCTCCAAGGCTGTAGTCTCCTGCCCAGGCATGAGCCTGCTCAGGACCCGTAGATGCAAAGCTTGAAGGAAGTCTGGAGAGAGTTGAACAACTCTTGAGTAAGTCAACAACATCCTCTAATGAGGCCTGACAATATTTGAGGGGTGACAACAAACACCCCCAACACGCCACGTTCACAGTGTCCGGAAACCAGGCAGAAATTATTTGTCGTGCAAACAGGTGGGAAAATGTAACCCAGAAGTTGAGAGAAATCAATTAGAAACAGATCCAGGTGGATCCACGCTATCCAGATGGTAGAATCAGGATAGAAGGATGTTAAAAATGTCTGTTATAAATATGGCCCATGTGTTCAGTGACACACAGAAGCTATACCCAAGGAGGGGAGAAAATGAAGGGTGCAAAAAAAGACCCAAGTCTTCTAGAGAGGAAAGCGCTGCACTGGGTGGGTTCATGGTGGGTCAGACACTAGATCAGTATGATTGAAGGTGGAGCACCAGAAACTTTCTAAAAATGAAACACAGGAAAGAGGCAGGAAAAAGAAAAAAACAACAACATCATCAGTGTAACCATAAAGAGGGGTAATAAATAGGAAATTGCAAAGGATGTGTGATGGAAAATATTTGAAAAAAATGGCTAAAAATTTGCAAATTTGATGAAAACTGATTTTCAAGGGGATCCACAAATCCCAAGCAGAAGAAAACTATGCCACTGCAGTATTCTTGCCTGGAGAATCCGATGGACAGAGGAGCCTGGCGGGCTGCTGTCCTTGGGGCCGCAAAGAGTCAGACAAGCGACTGAAGCAACTCAGCATAAAACAAAATTCTGACACATGCTACGGCATGAATGAACCTTGAGGACAGGCTGCTCCATGACATGAGTCAGACACAAAAGGACAAATGCTGGAGTGACCCACTTATGTGAGGTCCCTGGAGGAGTCAAGTCCCAGGGACAGAAGGCAGGATGGTGGGGCCAGAGGCTGGGGAGGGGGAGGGGAGTGAGTGAGTGATGGGGCAGAGGTTCAGCATGGGAAGATGGACAAGGTCTGTGACTGGACGGTGATGACAGCAGCTCAGCGGTGTGAATGCTCTTAAGGCCACTGAGCTGGACACAGCACAATGATTTGAATGGTGACTCTTACCTGAGGTTTAAAACAGACACACAAAAACAAGGACTAAACTTAGCCAGTAGGCCTGGTTTTGGCTTCCTTGATCACAAGCTAAGCCGTACAGGAGGAAGGCTGGGCTGACTTGGAGACGAGCCTGTCTGCAGGGTTAGTGGGTTTGGAGGAAGGTGAGAGCTGCTGAGGTCAGCACGGTCATTGTCCTGGGGGCTGGAGCCTCGTTGCCCAGAGGCCAGAGACCTGAAGGCTGTTCTGCTCCGAGGCAGGAGGCAGCCCACCTTCAGCTGCTCCGGCCAGCCCCCCACGGAGGTTGAAATTGCTTTGCAGCCCTTCCTGGGGTGTGCCCTCTGCCTCTCTCTGGGTATGTTCATTTATGGGCCATCTGTCAGGCCTCCTTAGAAGGCAGAGGACAGTAGCAGCTCTCAGAAAGGCCCCACGAAGCTGTGTCCCTGGTGTTTGCCTCAGCTAGCGGACTGTTCAGTTCATCAGGAAATCAGGTTCATTCATAACCGTCTGCCTCCCCGACATGCAGACTCTTGATTTCAGGGTAACGCCATGTAGTTCGTTCATTGGTATTTTTCTAGTCCTGCCTAACTACACTGTGTTGTGTCTTTCACTTTCAGGCCTTGAAGTTAGAAACCTCCAAGGACGATTCTCCTGCTGACCCTGCTGACCCTGGGCCTCGGTGAGTCCAGAGAGGGAGGTGCCTGATGCTTTTGCCGCGTGTGCATGCGCATGTGTGGTTGTGTGTGTGTGTGTTTATTTCTCTCCCCTGGAGCAGTCCCAGTCAGACAGGGTCCCACCCCAGTCCTCTGGACCTGGCTCCATTGGGAGACACGGAGGTTCCTCGCTTGGAGAGCCAGGCTTGCTGGCCCAGCCTCAGTGACACTGAAGGGACGGAGTGGGCACAGTTGGGCCTTAACGCATTGCTGGTTGATTTTCCTAAAGGAGTCCAGCAGGGCTGTGGGGGGCACCAAGAGCCTTCCGATCAGTGAAGCACATCCCTCTGTGCACGGCGGCTGTGTGTCATCAGCACTGCTTTGTTTCTGGAGGAGAGTGGCCAGTGGCATCGGTCATCAGCCAGGCCTTTCCCGGAAGGACAGAACTGGGGAGGTCAGAGATGGAAGTCAGTTTGGTCTCCCTCTTTCTGGGTATGGGGCCTCAAGTTCTGTAGCCACTGAGGGCTGGGAACAGGAGCGGGAAGGGGAGCAGCCAGTCAGAGACTTGGTGCTCTTCAGCTACTGGACAATTGCCAGATCAGACTGATAACCAAGCACCCAACAAGATTAACTCAATGTTTACAAGAAGAAATGACGTTCAGTCACCTGCATACAACTGAACAGTTTTTAGAGACAAGAAAGATATAGCAACCCTCCACCCCCACCCCACCACCACCACAATAAGCTAGTAGTCATCAGTATTGAAAGTTAAAGCAAATAGTTTGTTTATGACTTGAACCGGCACCTCTCAAAAGACACCCAAGTGTCTAATAACAATAAACATCTGAAAAGATGTGCGATGTAGTCATCAGAGAAATGGAAGTTACAGACCACAGTGTGCTGGTGTGATGAGTGGAGAGAGGAGGCAGGTGGACAAGGGTAGGAACAGGGGGCTCATCAGTCACTCTTACCTCTGTTTTTCTGCAAGTCGGCTCCTAGCTGAGGACTTAAAAAACCCCTCATCATTCAATTCTCTTCCCATCTGTGAACAGCGAGTCTTACCTGTGTTTCTTTGAGGAGGACTCACGATGCTCCCTTTGCCCTGAGGGCAGGGGTGTGTGGTCCTGTCCCTGCCGCTCCTGCTCCCAAGCCCTGGTGGACTCTGGTGCTGGTCGCGGTGTCCTGCCCCAGCCCTGCAGGAAGCCGGGAGCATGCTCAGGCCTTGGCTGCCTGGATTCTCGGGCCCTGGGGCCTGAGTGCTCCTGAGAAGCACCCCGCCTGCCACACGGCCCCAGGTACAATGATGATCACTGGCTCTGCACCACCCCCCGCTGATGAATGGTAAAACAAACAAAACATCTCTCCTATGTAGCTTACTGCAATTTTAGCTCATACGAGTTTTCCATTAGCTTTTCTTACAAGTTTTAAGGTGATTAGAAGGTTTTCCATAGTCTTTCTTAGGTACTGATGCTGAAACAATGCTGTTCCCTGCCAGCTCCCATGGCCCACATGGGTCTCAGAACTCAGTCCGGGGTGGGGGTGGGGGGG
>SJYX01006487.1:149990-170875 GCA_006410675.1 Oreotragus oreotragus
TCCTCCTGGTCCCCCAGCAAGTGAGCTTCTCTCAAGGGAACCACTGGCTGCGAGGGGACCCGGGGGAGGGAGGCCCTGCCCAGCTGCCTACCCGTCCCTCGCTATCAGCGAGAACTTGCCTTAAGAGCTTCTTGGAGTTTGTAGACTGTCTCTTATACACATCTGGTGGGGGGGTTGGGATGCAGAGGGAGGGGCTGCGAGGGCAGATAAGGTGGGAGGCCCCCCAACTCGGCCATGTTTGGGGACAGGTCCTCTTTGTTCTAAACGAGACACGAGGGGACTCGCAAAGGGCTCAGACTTTGACCGGCCAAGTTGTGTCTGGAGGAGGCTGGTGTCCTGCAGGGCAAGCTTTTTCCCTTAAACACAATCTTATTCGGGTTCAGCCTAATTGATTAGGCCTTGTAATGGTTGCAAAGACAGAAGATTGGAGCTTTATAAGCCAGCAGGTAACTTTGTGTTAATATTTACATTTTAATTAAAGAAGTGATGTATGCTTGTAAAAATTAAACACAAAACCAAACCTAATAAGTAATCAAAATTTCATTCTTTGCTCCATCCCAAATCCCACCTTTTTTTTTCTGGAGGGAACCGCCACTATGAATGGTTTGTGGTTTATCCTTCCAGAACTTGTTGACATACACATGAGAACATTTATGCAGTTTCTGAATATGTTTATGTGTTATGATGTCTGTCTGTGGGACCTGATTTTAAACTGCTTGGGGTCTTTTAGCATACACAGACCTACCTTGTTTAAAAAGACGTAGCTTCCTCTTTTATGTATGTTCTAAAGAGCATGATTGGACATACGTATACGTACAAACATGTACACACGTGCATACACGCACACACAAGCTTTGTAAGAAGTCTGGCTCATAATTCCAGAGCACGATACCTGGTTCTGGTTTTCAGTTTCTTAGACCCAGAGCGTGCTTTCATGACTTGAGATATGTGTGTCTTCTCAGAAAGTGTAACTGGCATGCTCATCCTCCTGTTCAGGGGCTGGGTGGAGGGGGTTGGGTGAGCGCACTGGGGACAACTGGCAGAGAGCAAGGCTCACACTCTCAGACACTGCATCAGTGTGAGCTGCCCTGCCCGGCCCCAGGTCCCCCTCTGCTGGAAGGTAGACTTTGCCCCTTGCCCGTGTAGAGCCCCTGGCTGGTGCTGTTTGTAGGTTGGGGGTGGGGTGGGTAGGCTCTACAAGAACAGTGGCATCGGGACACATGTAAGGGTATGTGCACACGTGGTTACGTTCAGCGGGTCATCAGTTCAGTAACAGAGCCATGTCCTTCAAGCACGTAAAGAGCAAGCACAGCAGAGGCACAAGCAGGCGGGGGCCTTGGTCTGACTCTGCTCCACCACGAGGCCCCGTGTCCCCGAGACACTGTCTGCCTGACGGCGCCTTGTCTCCTGGTGAACAGAGCTGAGGCGAAAGAGTCCTCTGGAGCTCTCTCGGAGCCTGAGCACCCACATGGCTCACTCTGCTCCAAGGGGTCTGGCTGCCCCAGGGATGGGCGTCTGGTCTGGAGCCGCCTTCCCACACTCGGTTCCGGCCTGCCTGGAGTGGTCTCCCATTGGCTTGCGTGCTAATTTACATTCAGAAGCATGTCCACGGAAGCACAAGGACCCCAGGGCTGAGGCGGGTGGGTTCTAGAAAGAGGCCGGCCTGTGAGTGCCCATCGCCTCGCCCACGTGTGGCCCCCTCTCAGCTTCAGCACCGCTTTGCCTTCCTCCTGGTCCCCCAGCAAGTGAGCTTCTCTCAAGGGAACCACTGGCTGCGAGGGGACCCGGGGGAGGGAGGCCCTGCCCAGCTGCCTACCCGTCCCTCGCTATCAGCGAGAACTTGCCTTAAGAGCTTCTTGGAGTTTGTAGACAGTCACATCACCTGCGGGTCATGATTGAGAAGAAGGAAAGCTGGTTCCCTTTTCTCACTGATTCTGTTACTTCTTTCCCTTGTCTTATCACAGAGGCTGCAGTGAGCTCTCTGAGGATTAGGGGTCTCAAGGTAGACGTCCCTAAAGTCATGGATGCCACTGTCATCAGCTGCTCTTCCTGAATCTCATGACATAATCATGTTTTCTCTATTTTAGCCTCTATTGACAATTATTAGATCAATCGAATTTGTATGGTAGACCGTTCCTGTGTCCTGCCATAAACCAAACTCATGATGTTTTGTTTTCATTAACTATGTGGTGAAATCAGTTTGCTAAGATATATTTATTGCACATGTCTGTGTTCACACATCTGATTGACCTTTTAAGTAATAGGCCACGGATAGAGGAGCCTGGTAGGCTACAGTCCATGGGGTTGCGAAGAGTCTGACACAACTTAGCAACAAAATAACGACAGCAGACCATCAAAACCATCCTTTGGTTCGTGGCGCAGACTCCACTTGGTCCTGCCATATTGTCTTTTTAATGTGCTGTTAGAGTCTGTTTGCTAATTTTTTTAAGGAAGTTTTGTATTGGTTTTCATAAGTAAAGAGCAATGGTTCTCAAAGTTTTGGTCTCCTGACACTCTTAAAAAATTATTGGGGACCGTATAAAGCTTTTGCTTTTGTGAAGTATAACTTCCATAGTTCTCAGCTGAGGGTGATCCTTCCTCTGCACAGGGGTACATTTGGTGATGTCAGGAGAGGTTTTTGGTTGACACAGCTGGTGTGTTGGGTGTTTCTATGGGTGTCTAGTGGGTAGAAGACAGATGTCCTGTGATGCACAGAACAGCCCCACAGCAGCCCTACAACAGAGGTCCCAAATGTCAGCAGTGCCACAGCAGCACAGAACTTTAAAAAATGTTATTTATTTAATGATTCACTTAAAAGAGCAGCAATAAACCCATTACATGTTAACATAAAGAATATTTTTTAATGAAAACTATATTTGAGCAAACTCCAGGAGATAGTGGAGGACAAAGAAACCTGGTATGCCGCAGTCTATGGGGTCGCAAAGAGCTGGACACTGACAGACAACAACATTTTCCAAAGCTGAAAAAAAATATAATGAGGAGAGAGATTTCGTTTTATATATTCCTTGTTGTTGGTGTTGTTCAGTCACTAAGTTGTGTCTGACTCTGTGACCCCGTGGACTGCAGCACGCCAGGCTCCTGTGTCCTTTACCATCTCCTGGAGTTTGCTCAAACCCATGTCCATCAAGTCGGTGATGCGATCCAGCCATCTCATCCTCTGTTGTCCCCTTGTCCTCCTGCCCTCAATCTTTCCCAGCATCAGGGTCTTTTCCAGTGAGTCAACTCTTTACATCAGGTGGCCAAAGTATTGGAGCTTCCGCATCAATCTTTCTAATGAATGTTCAGGGTTGATTTCCTTTAGGATTGACTGGTTTGATTTCCTTGCAGTACAGGGAACTCTCAAGAGTTTTCTCCAGCATCACAACTTGAATGTATCAATTCTTTAGTACTCAGCCTTCCTTATGATCCAACTCTTAAATCCATACATGACTACTGGAAAACCATAACGTTGACTGTATGGACTTTTGTTATCAAAGCAATGTCTCTTCTTTCTGATATGCTGTCTAGGTTCGTCATAGCTTTCCTTCCAAGGAGCAAGGGTCTTCTAATTTCATGGCTGCAGTGACTGTTCACAGTGATTTTGGAGCCCAAGAAAGTAAAATCGTGTCACTGCTTCCACTTTTTCCCCTTCTGTTTGCCATGAAGTGATGGGACTGGATGCCATGATCTCTGTTTTTTGAATGTTAGATTTTTAAGCCAGTTTTTTTTTTCATTCTCCTCTTTCACTTTCATCAAGAGGCTCTTTAGTCCCTCTTCACTTTCTGCCATTAGAGTGGTATTATCTACACATCTTAGTTAGTTAGTTAGTTAGTTAAGTCACTCAGTCATCTCCGACTAGCCCACCAGGCTCCTCTGTCCATGGGATTCTCCAGGCAAGAATACTGGAGTGGGTTGCCATTTCCTTCTCCAGGGGATCTTCCCGACCCAGGGATCGAACTCAGGTCTCTTGCATTGCAGGTAATTCTATTTCCTTCTCACATCTTAAGTTGTTGATATTTCCCCCAGCAATCTTGATTCCAGCTTTGGATTCATCCAGCCTGGCATTTCACATGATGTACTCTGCATAGAAGTTAGATAAGCAGGGTGACAACATACAGCCTTGATGTACTCCTTTCCCAGTTTAGAGCCAGTCTGTTGTAACCTGTCTGGTTCTAAGCGTTGCTTCTTGGCCTGCATACAGGTTTCTCAGGAGGCAGGCAAAGGGAAGTCACTCAGTTGTGTATGACTTTTTGTGACTCCATGGACTGTAGCCTGCCAGTCTTTTGTGGAATTTTCCAGGCAAGAGTACTGGAGTGGGTTGCCATTTCCTTCTCCAGGGGCTCTTTCGGACCCAGGAATCAAACCCAAGTTGCCTGCATTGCAGGCAGACCCTTTATAGTGTAAGCCACCAGGGAAGCCCCTTTCCTTTAAAATTTTTCTACTGTTTGTTATGATCCACACAGTCAGAGGCTTTAGCACATTCAATGAAGCAGAAGTAGATGCTTTTCTGGAACTCTCTTGCTTTTTCGATGAACCAGCAGATGTTGGCAATTTGATCTCTGGTTTCTCTGCCTTTTCTAAATCCAGCTTGAACATCTGGAAGTTCTTGTTTCTCATACTATTGAAGCCTGGCATAGAGAATTTTGAGTATTAGTGTGCTAGCACGTGAAATGAGCACAATTATATGGTAATTTGAACATTCTTTGGCATTGCCCTTCTTTAAGATTGGAATGAAAACTGACCTTTTCCAGTCCTGTAGCCACTGCTGAGTTTTCCAAATTTGCTGGCATATTGAGTGCAACACTTTGACAGCATCATCTTTTAGGATTTGAAATAGCTCAGCGGGAATCCCATCACCTCCACTAGCTTTATTCGTAGTGTTGCTTGCTAAGGCCCACTTGACTTCGCACTTTAGGATGTCTGGCTCTAGGTGAGTGATGACACCATTGTGGTTATCTGGGTCATTAAGACCTTTTTTGTTCAGTTCTTCTGTGTATTTCTTGCCATCTCTTCTTAACCCCTTCTGCTCCCATTAGGTCCTTACTGTTCCTATCCTTTATCAGGCCCATCCTTGCATGAAATGTTTCCTTGTTACCTCAGTTTTCTTAAAGAGATCTCTAGTCTTTCCCATTCTATTGTTTTCTTCTTTTAGGCATTGTTCATCGAAGGCCTTTTTTAAAAAAAATAGTTCTTCTGTGTATTTCTTGCCATCTCTTCTTAACCCCTTCTGCTCCCATTAGGTCCTTACTGTTCCTGTCCTTTATCAGGCCCATCCTTGCATGAAATGTTTCCTTGTTACCTCAGTTTTCTTGAAGAGATCTCTAGTCTTTCCCATTCTATTGTTTTCTTCTTTTAGGCATTGTTCATCGAAGGCCTTTTTAAAAAAAATTTAAATTTATTTATTTTAATTGGAGGCTAATTACTTTACACTATTGTATTGGTTTTGCCATAAATCAACACGAATCCGCCACGGGTGTACACATGTTCCCAATCCTGAACCCTCCTCCCACATCCCTCCCCATACCATACCTCTGGGTCATCCCAGTGCACCAGCCCCAAGCATCCCGTATCCTGCATCGAACCTAGACTGGCAATTCATTTCATATATGGTATTATACATGTTTCAATGCCAGGCGTTTTTATCTCTCCTTTCTATTCTCTGGAACTCTGCGTTTAGTTGGGTACACCTTTCTTTTTTTCCTTTGCCTTTTGCTTCTCTTCTTTCCTCAGCTATTTGTAAATTTATATTACTACAATGTAGTAAGTCTCTCAAGCATATGACACAATAGGAGACCCCTGAAGTATCTGCAGATGGTGAAGGACAGGGAGGCCTGGGGTGCTGTTCTCCATGGAGTCGCAAAGAGCCAGACAGGACTGAGCGACTGGACTGAACTATCTGCCTCTGCATTCAGTTCGCTTTACTGTGCAGTTTTGTGGAGCTAGTGATGAAAACTCTACTTTACCAAGAATGTGCTTGGAAAACAGATGAGTCTGATCCCACAACAGGGTCTTAGGGTCCCCTGGGCTTCCCAGATCACTCCTGAGAACCTTTGGTTTAGCCAAATTCCTTTTTTTCTGTGTTAATTCTCACATAGTAAATTCAGGGTCACACTTCCTTCATAAAAAGGCACTTGGAAGTTTCCTTCCTTTTTTATGTTCTGGAGAAGGTTAAATCATGTTAAGACAATCTGATCTTATAGGGTTGACAGAATTCTCTTGTGAGTTATCTGGGTTTGGCATCTTTCATTAATTTTTAATTCTATAAAATTAGGTCTGCTCAGACTTTCTATCTTTCCTGTGGTCACTGTTTTTATAAAAAGAAATTTTTTTTCCTCTTAGAAAATTCTCTGTTTCACCCAAGTTTTCAAGTTTNGACAATCTGATCTTATAGGGTTGACAGAATTCTCTTGTGAGTTATCTGGGTTTGGCATCTTTCATTAATTTTTAATTCTATAAAATTAGGTCTGCTCAGACTTTCTATCTTTCCTGTGGTCACTGTTTTTATAAAAAGAAATTTTTTTTCCTCTTAGAAAATTCTCTGTTTCACCCAAGTTTTCAAGTTTATTTGCATAGAGACGTACAATTATTTCCATGATTTTTTTTAAAAAAAAACTTTATTTTCTTTTGACGGTTATTCTCTCATAGTTTGTGTATTCTTTGTGTATTCTGCATTTCCTTAGTTTATTTTTCTTGCTATAGGGAACTTACCTGTTTTATTGATTTTTTTCCAGAACCAGCTTTTAAGCTTTAGTCATTAATTAGAATACTTTCTTCATAACTCATTTTTGCTTTTACTTTTATTCCTTTAGTTACTTTAAAATTTTCTTCCAACTTTCTGAATTGGAGGCTTGACTCTCTTATTTTCCTGTTCTCATTTCTAAAGATTTAAAGTGATAAATTTTCCTGTGAGCAATGCTTTCATTTTCATTGTGTTTTCTAGGAATTTTGTGGTTTGGGTCTCTACTTTCCCTGGAGAGTAACTTGTCAGGGGAGAACACTGACATTTGGGGGCAAGGGAGCAGGCCTTTTCTGGTTCCTGATTTTGTTACTCATTTCTAGGCAATATTGTTTGCATCTTACTTCCTGTTTAGGATTTGCTGAAAATTTCTTCGATGCTTAATTCGTGGGCCCTGTTTGTGAATGCTTCTGTGAGCAGCTGAGAAAGTGTGTCCTATCTTATCAAGCACAGGCCTGACTGCTTGTCCTCCAGCTGCCCTTCAACAGGCGGTGGCGTCTGAGATCTCTCTTAGTTCTGGACCACTGTTCTTTCCTGGATTCAGTGCAATGTACTGACATCTCCTATTACTAGGAGATGCTTTGATTTGTTTCTGTGGTATCCCCATGATTTCTGCTTCCTGAAACGTGAAGCTGCATTGCTTGGTGTGTAGATCTAAACTTACATCTTCCTTGAGAATTTTAGTTTCTAGCATTATAAATAGTCCTGCTTTGTGTCATTTAATTTCACTTGCCTGACACTTTCTTCTCCGATATCAAGATTTTGGACCCTATTTTTTGAGCATTCCTCGTGTATATTTGTTCATTGTTTTCAATCCTGCTGAACTGTTTTGGTTGAGCTATTCTCTTATACCTAGCAGAGCTGAATTTTTGAAATTTTTTATTTTACTTTTAATTGGAGAATAATTTCAATATTGTGTTAGTTTCTGCCATAGATCAACATGAGTCAGCCGTAGGTATACGTATGTCTCCTCCCTCCTGAGCCCCCCTCCCCATCCCACTCCTCTAAATTGTCACAGAGCACCAGATTTGGGTTCCCTGCCTCATACAGCAAGTTCCCACTGGCCACCTACTTTACATACGGTAATGTGTATGATTCAGTGCTCCTCACAAGCCAGTGTGAAAATGCTTCCCTTTGTGTAAGCGCTCTTCATCCATTTGTACTGACCTGATCCGTGTGTTTGGATTAATGCTGTCAGTATTCTGTGCATTCGGGGGTGAGTACGGATAGAATGGTACCCAGACACAGACACACTGCCCTGTTCTCTTTGTGGGTCTGTTCTTGGCTTTCCTGGTGTCTTGTTTTGTGTTTGGTGATGCTGACCCGACAGTCAGGAAAGTGTGCTTGGCCTTAGTGGTTACCTAGTATGAGCAGATTTACGTCAGATCCTGAGCCCCTCCTTTCAGATAACGTCTATTGTTTTTCTCCTAAGAGCGAAGGTAAGATGCCCTGTGGCCTCCCTGCCCGCGCCGTTCCCTTCCCTGGCCCCTGCTCCCGAGCGCCCTGCACACCCGGGCCCCCCTCGGTGTACCTGCTGCTGCTCGTAGGGTGATGGGGTCACCTGCTGCCACCACGCCCCTCCACACCCTCCCCTGCCCTGCCTGGTTGTTGAGTGCACAGCATGTCTTGTCGGGTCAGCCCCCTGTGCTTGGACCCCTCTGTCCCCTGCAGCACATCAGAGCTCCTTGCTGGGCCTTCTGGTAGCCTGGGCATGTCCTCCAGTCCTGTTGCAGGCACAGGTTTGGGCACAGAGCCACTTGTCCCCACGTGCCAACCCTCTTCACGGCTCCAGGACCTCTCGGCTCCAAGTCTGTGTCTCTATCTTAGTCTCTCAGGCCAGCGTTCTCCCCGTGGGTGTTTGTGTGGCTTTCCTTTGCCTTCAGTTTCTGTTTTTCTGTGGTACTGTGTCTTAGCTTTGCTTATCTCCTGTGGTCTAGCACGCGAATGGACCTGTGGACTGCTGTGTATGCTTGTCGCGATCACTGATGAGCCTGGACTTCCTGCTCGTAAGCATCTCGTTACCATCCTCCTTTGCTTTCCCGCCTGCTCTTGAACTTAGCGTGTTGAACGTGTTCACTCACTCCTCCCTGTGGTACCCACCCTCTGACTCTGGGATGCCTGAGGCGGAGACAGAGTGTATTCACGTCTCAAATAATGTGAAAACCTGAGGGCCAGGGTTTGGGCACACGGTGTTTTCATGCCCGGCTCCCTGGGCACGTGCGGTACAATGCCGGGTGTTTGCCCTTGTGCTCTCTCAGAGTCCCTGCTGTGACCAGACGGGCTCTGGGCATCGTTTGCAAATGAGGGACGGGGAGCCCCGAGGGTGACAGTGGAGCGGGCAGCAGGGTGCATGGGCCCCAGATGTGGCGCTCCCCACCTGCTCCTCCCTCCCCGCCCCTGGCCTCCTAGGACCGTCAGCTGGCCTTTTCATCCCCTTCCTTCTCTGCCATAGATGCTGACAGTTCTTATCGCAGCAGTTCTTAGCCCAGCAGGTGCTCAAGTCAGTGCTGGTCACCAACCACAGCCACCACACTCCTGCCTCCCGCATTGTGGCGCTCCCCACCTGCTCCTCCCTCCCCGCCCCTGGCCTCCTAGGACCGTCAGCTGGCCTTTTCATCCCCTTCCTTCTCTGCCATAGATGCTGACAGTTCTTATCGCAGCAGTTCTTAGCCCAGCAGGTGCTCAAGTCAGTGCTGGTCACCAACCACAGCCACCACACTCCTGCCTCCCGCACCCCCGAGCACAGGGCCCTTCCTGGGGCAGCTCCTGCACTGGCTTATGCGCGTGCGCGCGTGTGGCTTCCTCTGTGAGGGAGGGCCTCAGGGATGCTCGGGGCGCCGGACCTTGGCTTTATCGGGGCAGTGAAGGCCTCGCGGGAGCTCCGCTGCTGGGCGCCTTGACGGCTTGTTTCCGCGGCTGGTTGTGCTTCTGTTTATCAGTAACCGGCCCCAGCCAGCTGGTCTCTGAGTGAGCCTCCAGGGATCTTGTCTATCGCTTCCCGACCTCTGGAGCCGCAGGATGAGCCAGTGGTTGTCGGGGGAGGTGGGCACTTCCCACAGCCACAGTGCTGGGGGGATGTGGTGGGGAACGTCCCAGGAGCATGGGGCGGGGTGGGGGGACCTCTTGGGAGGTCAGCAGAAGGTGCAGGTGTGAGGATACCTCTGTGTCTTGATGCCACTCTCATGAAGGTTTAACAAACACTTGGTGGGTCATTGTGAGAAAGCAGTCTTCTTTGTTTGGGGTGAAACCAGAATCCTTCCCCCAGGATCTGGGTGTGAGGAGCTGAAGCCTGAGGAAGGGGGGAGCACTGGTGGCTGGTGCTGGTGAGCTGGGGGCCAAGGAGGACCATTTGCACGTTTTCTCTCTGCTGTAGGTACTTTGTGTCATTCGCACTAGAAAAATGCTGTAACCAGCGACACGTGTTGTCTGTCTTAGAAGTCAGGTTGCTCATAAAGAGCCTGCCCCTCAGTGGTTGCGGAACAGGCCCTGGTCCGGGCTCCTGTGGCTGCTGGGAGGGTCTGCTGCTCTGTGGCTACGGGCCCTCAGTGTCCACTGGGGTTTGTTGGCTTGGAGAGGATCTGGCCACCATGACCGTGGACCTGCCCAGGCCCCCTCAGACAGGCCGTCCCAGCCAGAGGTCAGGCGCCCAGTGGGGAGGGTGAAGCACTGAGCCTGGAAACAGGTTCAGCTGAGATCTTATTCAACACTCACTAACTGCAGGGAAGGGCCAGCCACGTCCCATGTGCTGTTCGGGTCAGGGGTGGGCGAGGTGCCTGCAGACCTCTGTTTGGTGAGGGCAGAGGCTCCTGGGGGCTCAGGGGCTCCTGGGCAGTCAGAGGCTCCTGGGGGAGGCGACACAGAGAAACATGAAATGTGCTAAAGACCCACGCTGGGACCCTCTGTCCTTTGCCAACTCCTAGGGGCCCTTCCCGGCTTCCGGGCTGCGTTCCGGTGGGCAGTGGTGGGATGGGGGCTGAGGAGACAGCAATAAACAGATGAACACCAAAATGCCAGGCGACAGTTGCTGACAGGAGCCTGACTGGGGGTGTGGCAGGGTGGCAGGTGGGGTGGATGATGCGGGAGAACAGACAGCCCCTCCCAGGGGGGCAGCAGGAGTGGGCTGGAGGAGGGTCAGACGGATGGAGGGACAGCTGTGTGGACGCAGTGTAGCCGGTGGGGAGCGGGGTGGGGTGTGGATGGCAGGCCCAGCAGCCAGGGGGTAGGGGATTTGTTCTTGGTTCAGCGGGCCCGCAGCAGATGCCTGGCATGGTCATAGCCTTTGCTGGACAGGGAGGCCCCAGCTGATTGAGGCCGGCGGGGGACTCGAGTGAAGATCGGGAGAGGATGGGCTGGGTGGCAGCACTGGGCGGAGAGCAGCTTGGCTTGCAGGGGGGTGAGTGCACACATGCGTGTGGCACACACGCATGTGTGAGGTGCACGTGTGGGTGTGTGGTTCACCCATGTGCATGCACACATGTGTGGTACACAAGTGTGTGGGGGGTGTGTGTGGTGCACATGTGCATGTGGGTGTGGGATGCACATGGTACAGATGTGTGGGATGTATCTGTGGGCATACGTGTGGTGCACACACGTGTGTAGGGGAGGAGGGAGGGCAGGAGGCAGGTGTGCGGTGCACCAGCCCCCACCCCCAGCTGCATGCTGCGGGAGATGTGGGGAGGGCACGGTGCTGATCCTGCCTTGTGCTCCGACCTGGGATGTGTGGGAACATGCCCAGTGCTGGGAAGGTGGCCCAGGGCGGTTGTGTTTTGCCAGGATTGGGTTTGGCCTGGCAGGAGCCTCTTCTCTCAACCCTGTCTTCAGACACCACCTGTGACCCTAGTGGGGGTGTCACAGGCTCTGGGGTCGGGGCCCTGGGGGCGCCCGCACCAGCCATCCTCCTGCAGATGAGGAGCCAGAAGCTGTGTGCGTGTCTGCGTGTGCACATGTGTCTGTGTTTGCGGTAGCCTGTCCGATGGCATGGTCATAGCCTTTGCTGGACAGGGAGGCCCCAGCTGATTGAGGCCGGCGGGGGACTCGAGTGAAGATCGGGAGAGGATGGGCTGGGTGGCAGCACTGGGCGGAGAGCAGCTTGGCTTGCAGGGGGGTGAGTGCACACATGCGTGTGGCACACACGCATGTGTGAGGTGCACGTGTGGGTGTGTGGTTCACCCATGTGCATGCACACATGTGTGGTACACAAGTGTGTGGGGGGTGTGTGTGGTGCACATGTGCATGTGGGTGTGGGATGCACATGGTACAGATGTGTGGGATGTATCTGTGGGCATACGTGTGGTGCACACACGTGTGTAGGGGAGGAGGGAGGGCAGGAGGCAGGTGTGCGGTGCACCAGCCCCCACCCCCAGCTGCATGCTGCGGGAGATGTGGGGAGGGCACGGTGCTGATCCTGCCTTGTGCTCCGACCTGGGATGTGTGGGAACATGCCCAGTGCTGGGAAGGTGGCCCAGGGCGGTTGTGTTTCGCCAGGATTGGGTTTGGCCTGGCAGGAGCCTCTTCTCTCAACCCTGTCTTCAGACACCACCTGTGACCCTAGTGGGGGTGTCACAGGCTCTGGGGTCGGGGCCTTGGGGGCGCCCGCACCAGCCATCCTCCTGCAGATGAGGAGCCAGAAGCTGTGTGCATGTCTGCGTGTGCACATGTGTCTGTGTTTGCGGTAGCCTGTCCGAGGCTGACAGTTTGTCTCCCTGGAGCTGCCCTTTTGGATTTGGGGTCTGTCCCAGTCCCCGCACTGTTACCTGGCAATGTGAGTACAAAGGTGTCTGAGACATTGTTTTCTTGCATTTGACTACCCTGTCTTCAGACACCACCTGTGACCCTAGTGGGGGTGTCACAGGCTCTGGGGTCGGGGCCCTGGGGGCGCCCGCACCAGCCATCCTCCTGCAGATGAGGAGCCAGAAGCTGTGTGCGTGTCTGCGTGTGCACATGTGTCTGTGTTTGCGGTAGCCTGTCCGAAGCTGACAGTTTGTCTCCCTGGAGCTGCCCTTTTGGATTTGGGGTCTGTCTCAGTCCCCGCACTGTTACCTGGCAATGTGAGTACAAAGGTGTCTGAGACATTGTTTTCTTGCATTTGACTNTCTGTGTTTGCGGTAGCCTGTCCGAAGCTGACAGTTTGTCTCCCTGGAGCTGCCCTTTTGGATTTGGGGTCTGTCTCAGTCCCCGCACTGTTACCTGGCAATGTGAGTACAAAGGTGTCTGAGACATTGTTTTCTTGCATTTGACTTTTTAGAATCAAAAATCTATGCAAGTGGTAGAAGTTGTAAAGTGTTGCCCAGAGACTGTAGCTGGGGGCTCCTGTCCTTGGGAGTAGAGTTACAGGGTGAAGGGTGGCCCTGGGGCTCCAGTGAGGGGATGGGGAGGCAGTGTCTTGGGTGACCAGCCTCCAGCTGTGGATGGATCCCAGGCCTGGTCAGCATGATTTGGACCAGGGTTCTGTGCACCCAGCTGGGCCCTGGCGGGTGAGCTCGTCTGTTCCAACCACAAGCCTCTGCTGTCCTCCCTACACTGTGGGGACATCGGGACCCATGATGCAACTGTCCCTGAGAGGACCGGCTGTCATTGGGCATTTATGCTGCGAAAGGACAAGTGAGGCCAAGAGAACATGGGTGTGTGTGCTTGGAAGGGTAGTGTTGAGAACCCGGTGCATGCTGGGCACGGCCTCCACAGCTCCCTGTTCCAGTGTAGACAGGATTGCAATGGGAGTGCAGAAGCCGGAGCCACATTTATGCCACATTTACCACTCAGTTTAATTTGTCACAGTTTCAAGACCTGCCCTTTAATCACCTTTGCCCCAGACTTCCCCATCTGCTGGGAGCAGGCTCAGCCTCTGCGTAGGTGCTCTAAGAAGTCAGCACAGGTCAGTGTTTCTCCTGTTAACAGTGTGACAGCCCACGGCAGGGCCACAGGGACTCAGGACTCTGACTCCTCAGTCCACAGCTTCTGTCCTCCCAGTGGTCGCAAGAAGGCTGCTCCCCCCTTGCCATTTCATCTTCGTTCCAAGTAGGAAGAAAGAGTGCATATCTGGGCCGTTTCCTTTTAAAGGGCTCTCCCAAGTTCCCCTCAGTGGCCTCCACCTCCGTCTTCCTGGCCAGACACGGGGTTCCCACTGGTCCCCTCTCCTTCCTGGCTGGGCCTGTGCCCGTGGACAGGATGTCTGTCCAGTTGGTACAGAAGCAGCTCCTTCTGCCACTTGGCAGAGTAGTCATTTTCCAGGAACTGTGTGTGTCCTTGACCTTTGGCCTGAATGTGGACTCTTTGTCCTCCCTCCTCACTGCTCTTCACGTGGGTGGCTCTTCACCGTGGACTTGCACTTCTCCTTTCAGTGTGGGGGCTGGTCAAGCCCCAGCTTCCAGTCTCTAAAAATAAGAAAAAGAAGGAGGCAGCCACAGCCTCTGGCTCCTCTCCGCACTTGGGGCGAGGCCAGCGGCCGTGGGCAGCAGCGCACTCTCCCCTGGGCCCTGCAGCAGCCGCCCCAGGCCACTCTCCTGGCTGCTTCTGCCTTCCTGGCTCGCACAGGGTCTGAGTCATGGGTGAAAAGCCCCCATCTTTGGGCACAGGCAGGAGGCAGGATCTTTTTTCCCATCCTCCTAGGAGCTCCTGCCTTGCCAGCGGGGCGGGGCTGAGGGCAGGATAAAAGCCACTTCGTGGGACTTCAGGGCCTATGGGACTTGTCCTGCAGGCTGGCGCCCAGAGCCCAGGTAAGGGTGGCTGGGAGCTGCTCCCCACAGGGGAGAGGGGAGCAAGTCCTCCTGGGGAGAGGGGACGGGAGGTCAGGGCCATGCATCTCAGGACTCTGAGTCTGCACCCTCTGTGGGCTCACCTCTCCCTGAGCTCCGGCTGCAGGAGAGGGGGCTGGGTTAGTGGTCTATCCAGGGACCCTTCCCTGCCTCTGCTGGCCTCCAGTTTTGAGAACTTGCTCCTCTTTAATGTGCCGAAGTTTTCCGTGGTTTGTCCTCACCCTGAGCTTCAAAAGACAGGCAAGGACCAGGGACCCAGAGGTCTTGTGTTCACCCATCCTGTGCCCGCCTGCAGCGCACCACACTTGACCCTGCTTCCATCAGGCTGTCACGGCCGAGTGATTCCTGGGTCTGTAGTGTCTGCCAGTCAGAGTGATCAGAAGCTTTCATCTGCCGCAAGCATTACACAAGTAACGGAACGGCAGAGCTGATGGTCCAACGTGCGATGCCTCAGACCTTGAAAACTAAGTAGCCCTGAGAGGTAAAAATACACAGACTTTAAAGACTTGGATGAAGGGGCACAGAACGTCTCATTACTGCCTTCTTAACGCTGATTGCCTGTTAAAATGATGATGTTTTGACTGTACTGGGTTAAATAAAATACATCACTAAAGTGAATTTTACCTTTCACTTTTTAAATGCAGTTTAAGATCCCCCCAGGCTCATGGTATCACCCTGTGCCAGCCTGCTGGGATGCCGCCTCCCCGATTTGCCTGGGATGGACTCTGAGTCTGCAGAGGAGGGCAGGGTTGGAGTTGGGGGGGCCGGTGATTGGCTGTCACTTCTGCCTTCGCTTTCTCCACAGCCATATCTTGGGGATTATGTCAGGTTAACATGCAAGGGCTGGAGGAAGGGTTCTGAGGGGTGAGGGTGTGTTCATGGCAGAATCAGAGGTGTGAAGCAGGCAGATGCCAGAGGGTGGGTCCCTGCCCAGGGACTAGGCTGTGGAGAGGATAAACCTGGACCAGTAAGTACTTAGGTGTGGTGGGTTTTGTGCTACAAAAGAAGCGCAGAGACCGTTGAGAGAAGCATTCTGGGTGGTCTCGCTGGTGGCTGAGTTTCCCTGGAGCTGAAATTGGTCGGATGGGCCAGGTAGAGGTGAGTGTTGGGCTGGGCATCTTGTTGTCCAGCCCTGTGAACTCCCCTGGCCTCAGCGCCCATGACTTCCTGATCTGATTGTTTCAAGGAGTGGTGAGCTCTTCCGGGTACCCAGCCTCTCTAGGTGCCAGCCGTGGGGAGGGCCAAGGCCTGGGCTGTGGAGGTGCCCGTGGAGGCCTACACTTCCGGACGCACAAACAGCATGAGTCTGGGTCAAGGTCAGGGTCACTTGAGAAGCCTGACGCCGAGCACGTGAAGTGTGCGTTTGGAGTCAGAGCTTCCTCCTGCTGGAGCTGGTTCTGTGAGCCAGCTTGCAAAGCCTAGAAAACATGCGCTCTGTCCGGGTGCTCAGGGCAGGACGAGACTGCAGCTCCCATCATGACGAGACTAGACACTGTCAAGCGAGAACAGTTGTTCATTAGCAGCTTACCAGCGGCAGCCCATTTCCCCGCCTGGTGTGGAACCAGGGGAGGTCAAAGTGACAGCCGTGTCACTGATCTGTTGAACGTGACTTAGGTGTCCTACAAAGCTGGACTTCCTGATTCTAAGCCCCAGGCTTGCCCACCAGCAGTGGGCGACTGCAGCCCCCCACTGTAGGGCAGGGCCACCCCAGGACACTCGGGCTGGGCAGGCCTGAGGACGGGCAGTCTGCAGGTCAGGGCGGGAAGGAGAGGCTGACACCAGACCACTCGCGCTCAGAGGACAGGGGGATGGGAGCGGCCGGAGGCCCTGGCATGCTCTCCCTGTGGTCAAAAAAATGCAAGTTCAGCTCTTCCGCCNGACGGGCAGTCTGCAGGTCAGGGCGGGAAGGAGAGGCTGACACCAGACCACTCGCGCTCAGAGGACAGGGGGATGGGAGCGGCCGGAGGCCCTGGCATGCTCTCCCTGTGGTCAAAAAAATGCAAGTTCAGCTCTTCCGCTGCCACTTTAAATCCAGCTCCATACAACGCTCCGCCGCCGCTGCTGCCGAGACTCAGTCTGTGCGGTGGCACCTTCCGGCTGACCACTCCGCCGATATGGAAGACGTGAACGAGAGCAGCAACATGGAGGAATTCTCAGAGGGATCCAAGATCAAGCGAGCAAGAACCAGCAGGATGACGGTAAAATGTTTATTGGAGGCTTGAGCTGGGATACAGCAAGAAAGATCTAACTGAATATTTGTCTCGATTTGGGGAAGTTGCGGACCGCACGATTAAAACAGATCCTGTTACTGGAAGATCACGAGGATTTGGATTTGTGCTTTTCAAGGATGCTGCTAGTGTTGATAAGGTTTATGGAACTGAAAGAACACAAACTGGATGGCAAATTGATAGACCCTAAAAGGGCCAAAGCTTTAAAAGGGAAGGAACCCCCAAAAAAAGGTTTTTGAGGGTGGATTGAGCCCAGATACTTCGGAGGAACAAATTAAATTATATTTTGGAGCCTTTGGAGACATTGAAAATATTGAACTTCCTATGGGTACAAAAACAAATGAAGAGGATTTTGCTTTATTACATATACAGACGAGGAGCCTGTAAAGAAATTGTTAGGAAGCAGATACCATCAAATTGGTTCTAGGAAGTGTGAAATCAAAGTTGTACAACCCAAAGAGGTATTTAGACAGCAACAGCAACAACAAAAGGGAGGAAGAGATGCTGCAGCTGGTGGGCGAGGTGGTACTAGGGGGCGAGGCCGAGGTCGGGCCAGAGCTGGAACCAAGGATTTAATAACTATTATGGTCAAGGATATGGAAATTACAATAGTGCCTATGGTGGTGATCAAAACTATAGTGGCTATGGCGGCTGTGATTGTACTGGGTATAACTATGGGAACTCTGGATATGGACAGGGATATGCAGACTGCAGTGGCCAAGAGTGCACTTACGGCAGGGCATCCCGAGGGGGTGGCCGTCTCCAAAACAGTTACCAGCCGTATTAAAGGGGACACTGCAGAAAACAGGAAGAGATTGCTCAAGTAACCATCTAGCAGGAGGACACTGAAGACTGGTCTTCTGTTGATCTAAGATGATTATTTTGTAACAGACTTTCTAGTGTACAAGACACAATCTGTGTCCAACTGTATATAGCCGCCAGTTAGTTATCTTTGTTTTTACTTTGTCTTTTGCTATCTGTGTTATGACTCTGTGGATTTGTGTTTATACAGACTTTATTTGTTTGATTACATGTTAAACCTCAAATAAATGCTTCCTTATGTGATTGTTCTTCTGCGTCAGGTACTAAGTAGCTCTGTAAAAGTGTGATTTTAAACCGGCAATAATTAACACACAGTTTATTTTGTAGGGAGTCTTGCTCCATAGGAAGAGAAAACTGGTCCCTTATGAATAGCCAGCTACAGTGTCTGCTCTGTTCCTTGTTTGTGAGATGTATTCTCTGCTCTTAAGACTTCATTTTCCTCTCTAACCGAGGCTTCCGTCATAACCTTTAATGTTGTTTCCTCTCTGCCTATCTGGAGACATTGTCATGAAAATTTCTGTGGCATAATTATACTGTTGTGATTAGTGGGAGCTTTCTAGTAGACCATGAGTCTTTGGTTATATTTTGAAAAGTAAATTTTTAATGTCACAAAGCATGCTGGTAGCTCCTTTTATGAAGAAAATGTTTTGCTTTGTTCTTGTCTCCGGAAAGGCATTTTTTAATGGTTTGTTTTATTCAGTGGTTTGCTAGAAAGAGCTTTGACTGATCATAATACCATAACTTTGTTTTCTTGATTAAAATGTCCAGATATACCCATTGCGGGGTGGGGGGGGTCTAAAACTGTGTTATAGGAGCTACAGGTTAAGAATATCAGATATAGTTAGATTTTACACAACAATTTGGGCAAATAGGAATGAAGTTATTAAAAGTTTGAACAAAAGTTAGATTAAAAGATTTGAAGTAGTAGCTGAGTAAATTAATTGTATTCTCCTCTGTTGGTTTTATGTCACAGCAAGCACCAAATTGAACAAAATGTTTTCTCTTGGGGCATTGTTAGGAAGCTGTACTGGGTGTTGACTGTTACATGGCGTGAGTTCTTAGAAGGCATGGGTAGTAGGTTTCAGTCATTTTTTTATGCAGTTAGTGCATGAGCTGAGTAGTTGAGCATATTCACATTCAGACATAAAAGAATAATGGAGAAGGATAACCCTTGATTCTTATGTAAATGCAAGTCTAAGTGTGACCAAGTCATGTCATTACAGCACATCTTCCTGGTGCATTAAAAAGAAAACCTTTTCTCTCTAGATTTGGGAGGATATCCTAGTTTTGAATTTTACATTCGGTGTAGTTAGCTGAGTTTAATGTTTTCGGTCTTGTTTCTNGATTCTTATGTAAATGCAAGTCTAAGTGTGACCAAGTCATGTCATTACAGCACATCTTCCTGGTGCATTAAAAAGAAAACCTTTTCTCTCTAGATTTGGGAGGATATCCTAGTTTTGAATTTTACATTCGGTGTAGTTAGCTGAGTTTAATGTTTTCGGTCTTGTTTCTTTGGTTTCATGTTTGCCATGAGGATTGGCATACATGTTTACTTGGGGAATAGTTCACCTCACCTTCAACCAAGTGTAAATTTTTTTATGCTAATGAACCTGCCTCNGTTTCTTTGGTTTCATGTTTGCCATGAGGATTGGCATACATGTTTACTTGGGGAATAGTTCACCTCACCTTCAACCAAGTGTAAATTTTTTTATGCTAATGAACCTGCCTCTTGTTTTCTTTGGTGCCTGCAACTTTCTTTATTCCAGTGATGTTTGTACTTGATGGGCTATCAGGTTATAATGCTTTGGGCCTTGTTTTGCTCCTGTTTTGCTATTTGACCTTAAACCTAAGCCAAGTACCAGTGTTGGCTATTGCAAGGGATTGTTTATTCTTTCAACATGCAACTTTAGGGGACAGAAAGGAGATTTTCATTCTAAGTTATGTTGTCAAGTCAGTAGGTGCAGTAAATCTTGTAAGTTCAAGTATATGATTAGGTGACAAGTTGACACTGAGATTGCCCTTTCCCTGATCAAAAATGAATAAAAGCTTTTTTTAAACAAACAAACAAAAAAATGCAAGTTCAACTGCACAGGGCCCCAGAGCCTGACCGTTAGATCAGCAGAGACCAGGGTGGCCCCACAGTTAGGGGCGTCCAGGTGGGAACCGGAGGGCTCCTATATGAGCCCCAGAAACTGGGGAGGGGGCAGTTAGCTTTATGTGTGTGCCCATGGGAGAAGACGTCTTTTGATCGCAGATGGGCAGGAAGGTCCCCGAGAGACGGCTCCTAGTAGCCTGGCATCCCAGGAAGCAGGCAGGGATGAGCCTGCTCATCGGTGTCCCTCTACCCGCTGTGCTCCTAGGTGGCGGCGGGGACGGTTCATCCACAGCCTGGAGCTAACACATGGTGCGGTGCAGGAGGTGGGGTCATGCCCTCGGAACTGTGGAAGCCTGTCCTTTCCGAGGAGGAGCCAGGCCGGTCTGGCTGTGTTCACACGCCCCCGGTGAAGGTGATGTTCACACGCCTCCGGTGAAGGATGAGGCTCCACTGTTGCCACACTTGGTTGGCCGATGAGAGTCAGGCCGGCAGGGGGGATGCAGGCCAGCTTGCCATCACACCGTCACCCGCAGGGCTCCGGGACGAGGGCAGTAAACTGAGCCTGGGACAGCCTGCGGGACTTAAACAGGAGCGGATTCAGGCCAGAGACAGGCAGGTGCCCCAGCAGCGGGGTGCCTCAGGCTCTCCATCCACAGGGCTGGGAAGAGAGCTGAGAGTCACAGCAGTGCCCGGACGTCCTGGGCACACTGGCAACTGAGCGAGTGCGGGCCGGGCTCTGCAGCCAGTGTGACCGCAGCCCGAGGGGACACCTGGTCCCACCGAGGGCCCACATCTTGCAGAGACCAGGTTGTGAGCGCAAAGAAGTGTGTTCAAAGGCAGTTTCTCTTGTCCCATTAGACACCCCCTCAGAAGGCACATGTCAAGCGATTAAAGCACTGTCCACAACTGGGCTGAGTGGGAGCTGCTGCGGCTTTTTGAGAACTAAGATGGCAGTACCTTTTAAGATATAAACTCTGTTTATGCTTTGACCAGCCTTTTTTCCTGGGGACTCTATCTAACCAAAATATTCAACAAGGGCTCCAGGATCCACGTAAGGAGGCTCAATGTAGCATCGCTTGTAAAGGAGAAACGTCAAAGGTGACCCAAGTGTCCTCAGGAGGAGAAGGGTGATGTGGTTACTGCATCCGTTCGATGAAAAACCCTGCAGCTGACTTTACCAGACTGAACACAGTGACGCTGATCCCAGCAGTATGGGGCCCTGGGCTCCCCACCCCCACCCCACCCCCACCACC
>SJYX01006487.1:171724-191407 GCA_006410675.1 Oreotragus oreotragus
CCCCACCCCCACCACCTCCCCGGTCGAAGCGCTTTGCACAAGTCGCTCATTTCACCCTCGAAACCTGGTGACTTAGAAACTGCCATCCCCGCTGTATAGGTGAGGACGTGGAGGCCCAGGGAGGCGTGTGCACTTCTCAGGGGCGTGCAGCACAGTGGTGACAAGACCAGGCCTGAACCCAGAGGGTGCTGTCTGCGGTCTCTGCTGCTTTTGAAGAAGACGAGAGGTTTGTATTGACCCAAGAGTTTCCTGCTACCATGCTCAGGCCACCAGGGTGCTGCCACAGACTCCCTGAGCCTGGGGGCAGACACGAGCAGGCCTTCGCTTCTCCCAGTTCTAGAGGCTGGAAGCTTAAGATCACGGTGCCAGCAGGTTCGGTGTCTGGTGAGAACCCACTTCCTGGTTCCCTCCCCACTAGGTTTCCAGCCCCTGGTGCTGCCCGGGGAGGTGGGAGGTCCAGGTCCAGCCTGGCACCCTCCCCCTCTCCCTATGGGACGCTGCCCTGCCCCGGGGCCGACATCCTGCCCCGAGGAGCAGAGCATCTGTGCGGTGCTATTGCGTGCTTGCTCTGCTCTCGCTCAGCACACCCAGGGGTGAGCAAGCCCTGCCCAGCTGCAGCCCTGGATGGACGCAAACTGTCCGGTCGCTTGGGCAGGTCCTTGATGCAGACACCTGGCTTCTTCTGGTGCTCCGACATCCACAAGTATCACAGGAAGAGCCTTGATGCTCACGGCGTCATGGCTTTCACAGCCTCCCGTGTCTGTTTTCTTGCATCAGGAGATCACGAAGACCAGAGTGAGGGGCGTGTACACGCCCGCCTGGGAATGGCTGCGGTGTACATGTGGCAGTCACTTAGCTGAAGGTTAGAAATGTTAACAGCGGCTTTTAGTTGAAATGGTTAGGAACAAAGCAAGCTGATTCATATGAGTTTTTAAAAATCACGATAATCGTTCAAACAGATTTCATGATTAAAACTATATTTTGTTTAAAAATTGCCTTCATCCTAGGAACTTTCTTTCTGGGTGAGTGTCCAGTGGGTGATACTTGTTCCTGAAAACCAAGAGATTCACAAAGAGTGGTGTGCATGTGTGTTTCAACTCCATTCAGAATACTGGGGCTGCCTAAACTTATCTCCTAATGAGCTGAAGTTGTCCACATGCCAATTTCCTCTTTTCCTGTGCTGTCATCTTGCTTCAAGGACCAGCAGGTAGGGTAGTTTTACAGGTACTTCCAAGCACTGGACTCTTAAGTGCCTCTTGAAGGCCTGAAAAGTATTCCCCCCGAAAAATAAGTGTGTTCTCATTGTCTAAATGCCCGAGGTGGCCAGGGGCTGCCAGAGAGCCTGGTCCCAAGTCTTTGGAAGGCTTTGCAGGTGGATCCCACGTTATCCCGGGCCACCCACTGCGCTTGCCCCTCTGCCCGAGTTCACCCGATCAGCCTGTACAGACACTGCTGGGTCGCTGCCACTGTGCAGATGGCGCTGGTGGAGGTCCCGGGAGGCAGGCGGTAGACGTCCCGGGCTCCTCCGAGGCCCTGGAGACTTGGCCGTGGGTTTTCCTGGGCTTGTGCCTCAGGCTGTTTACTTGTGTTTGGTTTGCATAGTAACTTGTGTTCTCCAAGGTCCCCGTGTGGTTTGGAAGGACGTTGTGTCAGCTGGTCCCCGAGAGCACTGGCCTCCTTCCTGGGGCCTCTGCCACCACCGGCTCGTTTACCCGGGAGCTTTTCACGTGTTGGGGTTATTTTTGTTATGTATGTATTTATTCACGTTTATTTAAAGCTGTGGGAGGGTGGATCAGGTTGAAGAGTGAAACTCAAAATCTCCAGGTGTGCGGGTGGGAGGTGGCCTGCCACCGGTGCCACCCTGTGCGTCAGAGGCCAGTTCCCAGCAGAGCGTGGCCCGGGCCCTCCGGGCACGCAGACTGGAGCTGGTGAGAACATCCACTCTGGGGATGCTGGGGCTGCGGACGCCACCCCTCCCTGCTTCCTCCAGGACCCGTGGAGAAGGCCCCAGAAACTCACGCCCTTTCCACTTCTGTGCTGCAGGAAAGCACCAGGAGCTCCGTGTCTAAGCGGTCAGCGGGGAGGTCGCCCTGGGCGGGGAATGAGGTGCAGGTTAGGGCACCCTGTGAGGGGGGGAGCCCAGAGAGGCCTTCGGGGCTGGGGAGTCGTGGGTGAGCACTTCTGGCAACGCGTCCCTTGTTGAAGGTGCTCCCCTAGCTCTGGTGCTGAGCTTGCTGGATAAACAGGCTGCTGCTTATAAACAGCCAGGCCTCCCCAGTGGGCGAGTGGCCTCTCCTCAACCCGTTAACCCAATACATGCAGCCACTCGGTGAGCAAGAGGGCCTCCTGGGGCAGAGGTGTCTGGACAGCTGAGACCTGGAGGCGGGGCAGAGAGCCCGGAGTGCCTTTCCTCCTAGACCAACGCTTGTTGCTGCCCACTGCCTGAGCGCAGGGCACCAGGGTTGACAGTGTCTTTGGGGAACCAGTAGAGGGTGGTGGGCTGAGATTTCATAAGTGTCTGAGATGTGGAGCTGTGTGGACCAGCTCCAGGACACCTGGCCCCTGGGGACTGCTGGACAGGACAAGCTCAGCTCCTCTCTGGACGTCTGGAGTAGAGCCAGCAGCTGGGGACAGCGACCGGCTCAGAGGCTGCGTTAGCCAAACTGATTTCCAGTCTTGGCTCTGCCAGTACCGTGGAGCCCTGGGGCAGTGTTCCGTGGAGTCGGCAGCAGCACGCTGGTCATTCAGTAAGTAATGCCTGTACAGGGCTCAGCACTTGGCATGATCCCCCGCCACCGCGTGTCTCCATGCGTCCACTTTCCATTTGACTCTTGGCTCCGTTTCCAGGGTGGAAGCTCATGGGCTTGTGGATGCCGGGGAAGGGGCCTAACTCTCGCGAGGGTTCAGTCTCACCTCCTGCCTCGTGGGCCCTGTGGCCATCCTCAGGGGACGCTGCCAGACCCCGGGTGTTCAGGGACACCACTGGCTGCCCACCCACCCTCCGAGCTTGGCTCCAGCCCTGTGACTGTGGCAGGAGGCTGGGGACAGGACAGGACTTGGGAGTGTCTCCAAGGCCTGGAATCGGAGGTGACCCTTGGGATGCTGGCAGTGGTGATTTGGGGGGCCATGGCCTGATTTGTGCTTCAGATGCGTGGTTAGTTCTGGCTGCGCGTGGAGAGGCCTGGGGAGCCTTTCTGGAGCAGGGCAGAACCAATTGAGGCTCAGAGGGTCCTTACAAATAGCTTTTTAAATGAGAACAGGCTTTAGAGCAAAGGTCAAATCCAGGTGCTGCTGGTCAAGGGTCAAGGCAGGGCTGTCCTCACCCTTCCTGGAGGTCTGAGGGAGACCTCAGCTCAGTGATGGGTCACAATCACACGAGCAGATTCACGGAGGGCCCTGTCAGATGCTGGGGGCTTGCTCTGCGGCCCTAGGTCAGTGCATAGCTCTGAGGGAGGGGCTGGGTCATCTCTCATCAGGAGGGCAGAGGCCACGTCCTCTCCTGAGGTTCCAAGTGTCTCCCGAGGAGCCAGCCTCCCAGGTCAGCAGTTCCTCTGCCTTGGTGGGGATTAAGGGCTAGAAAGCCTTAGCCAGTGGGGATGGTGCTGGGCAAAGCTTGCAGCCCCGCCCATGTGCTCAGCGGACGAGTGATGACCGCTTTCTCCCCTGAAGCTCCTTGGGCCAGGAGCTCGAGGCTGGACTGGAAGAACGATGCATCTAGAAGGAGCCGTACAGTAGCCCGTCCAGAGGCCCAGGACAGCCGCCTTGGTTCACCATGGGGCCGTCCACACCCTGAAGCCTCACAGTGGAGCTCGGACTGATCAGGCTTCTCCAGCTGGGTATTTACCAAGCAGAACACAGGGCTGCGAGGGGGCCAGGCAGGCGGCCGGAGTGGCTGGGACAACGGCCGGTTCAGGAGATGGTCTTTTATGCTGAGTGCCGCAAAGGTGGGGAAAGCGATGACTGTCCTTCCATCCCAACACAGCGTGAAGAGCCCTCTGGGGACCACTCTTCCACGCCTTGTGTGCCTCTGTCTGTGCAGGCCCTGTGTTGCAGGGCCACCTCTGTCCCGGGGTCACCCCATCTCACCTTGGCCGCTTGCGGCAGGTTCAGACGTCTCAGGCTGGGGAGGCGTCAGCATCAGAAGACAGGCCCCCACATTTGCTTGTTCGGGGGTCAGATTCATTCTGCACCCCTCCCAAGGATAACAGGGGCGTCTTCCCTCATGGTTCTTTACGGGGCCCTGTGCCCACAGCGGCGCTGGAGCAGCCACGCCCACCCAGCACCGGGCTTGACACTGGGCAGTGCGTGTGGTCTCTGGGCCCTGCCTGGAGTTCAGGACTCGGCCCCACACAGAGGACATCAGCCCGAGGGCCAAGCCTGACCGGCTAGCTCACCGCACTATCTGCCCCAGGCTGAGTAGGGTTGGGGCTGCATGTGCCCTCCATCCACAGTCCAGATGGGGGGCTGGATGAGGACCGCTGACCTGTCTCCTGGCCAAGCCCCGTGACACCACCTGCTTACCGTGGCTCCAGGTTGCAAGCCGCTTACTGGATTAGTGGGCACCCACAAACCCCCGCGGTGGCCGAGGACAGGCCCGAGTTTTCCATGCGGCTCCAGTTTGTCTCTGAGTTGGCCGCTGAGACCTGCAGGCTGTTGTGGACGGCAGGACCCAGAAGCTGGGTCTTTGCTGGGCAAATGGTCGCGGTGGCCACAGCCCAACAGAGCCCAGCAGAGCGGTCCTGGCCGTGATCCCTCCGGTTAACCTCGAGTTGGAGGCTGACCCACTCCGGCCGCCAGGCTCCTCTCCCCAACTCTCAAGAAGGACCCGAAGATGCTGGCCAGCTACTCGGCCTGCCTGTTCTGGGGCGTCTGCACCGCCCTGCTGGCCGTGGCTCTGGCCTACTACTTCTACTGGTGAGCATGGCTGGTGCCCGGGCTGGGCTGTCAGGGCGGGGGACGGGGCCACACTTACTTCTGCTTTCGTTGTCGCTCTGCACGCTCTGTTCTCCAGGCTGACAAGCAGTCTCTTGTGGCAAACAAAGGGAAGCAAGTGGGCAGGGTGTCTCCCTGAGCTGGGAGCTATGCACACGTGGTCTGTAAATTCAGTGGGAAAACCATGGTTTCCATCAAAGGGATGCCACTTGTTGCAGGCATAAATGTTGAGCTGGTTTATGGCAGATCACCTACACCCTGGGCACAGCTGCAGCGGGCGTGCCCACCAGTTCTTGTGGTGAACACAGGGAGGTTCTGGGTGCCCCTTTCCAGTCTGGCCCCTCACGGACTGGGGGCCTGGGAGCTCCGAGCCCCGTTTCCATCTGTAGAGACAGGACACGCTGATGTCCTGTCCCTGCAGGCCACGACCTCATAGTACACAGGGCTGGTGGTAATGGCACCTCCGGCGGGGAGCGACCCACACAGGACAGCACTCGCCTGATGGTGGGAGCTGTCAGGGCGGCCGTGCGGAAGGCCAGACCCTAGATCCAGAGCTAACTTTACATGCTAGATCTGAGAACGGGGTAACACCCCATGGGGAGACGTTGCCCCTCTGAAGGTTCCATCCCGGGTTGGTTTCCTCAGGACACCCTTAGTCTGGTTTGGAATTGAGTTTCCTGGTCTGGAAGGTCTCTTTCGTGTAGATCCGATTAGTGCTGCTTCTGTTTCTGAGGAGGAGACGGGGCCGGGCCTGTGGCCAGGCAGGCGTGACCCTAGCCCTCCCCTCCCAAACTGAGGGTGAATTCATGCGTGGAGGTGTTTGCACTCAGCTTCTGCAGACAGGGCTGGTGCTGTTTACAGGTGAGGATTACAGGGAACCAAAAGATAAACACATTAGTGCGGGGAGGAATTAGCCCTAATTCCTCATTAGACTTCTGTCCCTTATTAAATGGGTTTCTGGCCTCTTTGAGGATGAGTGGCAGCAGTCGCTGGTCTGGAGTGGCCCCCCGTAGGCGCAGCGGCCACTTACTTTATCACAGACCCCGGGACACTTGAGGGTGAATAACCACAGCACAGGCGCGCAGTGCCGCTGCCCAGGGAGCCTCTGCGTGGGCCGTCCTCGTGCCCCAGGGGCGGGGGGTGGGGGTGTCTGTCACCCGGTGGTCAATGGTGAGTCCAGGTAGGGCTGCGGCAGCCAATGCGGGCTCCGAGGCCGCAGGCCTGCTGGGCGTGGGACTGGGCTGGGGGTGGGGCTTGGTGGCCGCCCTGGTCAGGGGCTCACGGGCAGGGGAGGAGCCGGCTGCCTTCTAGTCTGGTTTGTCCTCCAACCTGCCCTCCTCTGATGCTTCTCCCGGCCACCGAAATGTCGCTTGATCCATAAACAGGCAGAGACACTGTTCCAGGAACATTCCTGAAGCAGCAGTGATCTGACCAGAGAGTCCGACAGCCCCCAGCGAGTCCCTAAGGCTCAGAACTGGGAGGGATGTCAAGGTTTTCCTTCTCCAGGTCTGCGGAACTGCCCTCCCTGGTCAGTACTGGACGGGAGCCCCGCCTTTTCTTTGGCTGTTTTCCCCAGTGACCCTGCGTCCTGCTCCAGGCAGGCATTGGCTCAGGCCCCCTGCAGAAGTGTGACTGGGGCCCACAGACACAGTTCAGCTCTGTGTCAGAGGGTGTTGGGGAGGGGGTCCCATTCAGCGAGAGGGTGCTGCATCTTTGTGGGTGGGTGCAGAGAAGGCAATGGCACCCCACTCCAGTACTCTTGCTTGGAAAATCCCATGGATGGAGGGGCCTGGTGGGCTGCAGTCCATGGGGTCGTGAGGAGTCGGACACGACTGAGCTACTTCACTTTCACTGTTCACTTTCATGCATTGGAGAAGGCAATGGCAACCCACTCCAGTGTTCTTGCCTGGAGAATCCCAGGGACGGCGGAGCCTGGTGGGCTGCCGTCTATGGGGTCGCACAGAGTTGGACACGACTGAAGCGACTTAGCAGCAGCAGCAGCAGCAGCGATCTCCAAGGACAGGGTGGCAGCCTCCACGCTCATCTCAGACCTCTCCTGGGAACAGCACAGGGAGTCCAGCGGGAGGCCCTGTCCCTGGCGGGGTCCGGGTGGTGCAGTCACAGCCGGCCCTGCCACATCCCAGCACCCAGGACCGAGGCCTCACTTCATCTCATCCTCTCCATGGGCTGGGACTCTGGTTGTAGCGGGCTCTGACTCAAGCTGTGTGTGAACCTATCCCTGACAAGGGTGCTGGACGTGGCCAGCAGGGTCTGGGGGAGAAGGGGCCCCCACCCCATGAGGGGGCCTCTTTATGAGGGGAGGCTGGTCTGGCAGTGCAGTGCGGTCATGAGAAGTGCAACATGGAACCTCTGACTGGGGAGTGAGGTGGGGGACAGTTGCCACGTCTGGGCTCCATGGCCAGGATGGAACCTGCTTTTCTCACGAAGCCTTGCTTCAGACCCAGGGGGAAGATCCCAGGGCCCCACTACAATGTATAAGAAAATGCTGGGTCAGCCAGATGAATCCATTTAGACTGTGTCCCACTGCCCAGGAGTGGGTCACGCAGGGGACACTGCAGGAACAGGGAGGCTCTTGTGGAGGCAGAGGCTGGGGCAGCCTTGTCTTCGGAGGAAAATAGGAAGACTGTTTTGCCCTTCTCTCGAAAATATTTCGTGAGTTCCTTGACCTTACTGCGAAAACTGTTTGATCCATCAGCTCAGGAATTTTCCTCATTTTTAAAGAAAAAAGTTCCTGCCACTGAGAAATACCCTAAGAGGAGAAAGACATTTTAGCACCTTGTGTATAGCATGTGCAGACTCACAGGGGTTGCCCTGGCGGAAATCTCACTTTCTTTGCTCAGTCCCACAGTCCCACTGGTCCCGTCTGGACAGGTGTAGTTGGAAGCCTCCTAAGCCTGGCTTGAGGGTAAGGTTCCCTCCTTGCCATCTTAGTTGAAGTGTGGTTATCGCTCTGGGGTTTTGGGGTGTTTCAGGGAGGAAAAACCCTAGCACCAAAAACCTTGTTTGAACTTATAACAGAAGTTGTTTTTCGTGTTGGTGATTTATAACCAAGTCAAATAATCAGATTCCAACCATACTCTTTGAAATGAAATGTGTAAACAATAGTTAAAACCCCACTAATGTAGAGTGAAAAGACCCTGATGCAGAGAAAGATTGAAGGCAAAAGGAGACCATTTCTTCCCTGCCCAGCTCCTCAGAGTGCATATCAGTTACCTTCCAGAGGGAGTGGGGCACACACTTTCCCAAAGTAATGTGACAATGAGACCCTGTTGTACAAGCCATTTCTTCGGATTAGCAGTTGAAGTATGCGGTTTTACAAATGCTCAAAATGATTCAAATACCTGCCGATTGTAGGGAAAATAGCACCTTTGTTTGCTCACCTGGGAACCTGAATACCCTTTAAAACTTGACTTACAAAGGATCTTTCAGATCTCAGCTGTTTATAAGCATGAGAGGGACCCTTCTCAACCCTCAGAGCCACCATATGCTACTGGGCTAAAGGTTGCCTTATTCTCATCTTCAGACCAGAAACTGACATTCAGAATGACCATGTCATGTGCCAAGGCCGTAGACAGGGGAGACGGGGGGCAAGAGTCCAGTGGCAGGAGCCCCGGGCCCCGCACACTGGCCACCAGCACAGGGTCCTCCTTTTTGGCAGAAAAGCCTCAGCAGGTGTGTGGGGTCCTGGGCGCTGAGGGTGGACCCTGAGACACTGATGGGACTGAAACTTTCTTCAGGTCCTTTTTGCCTGACAAAGTGTCAAGAGGATCTGTTTTTCATCTTTATAAAGATGTTATCATTTCATTATTGTTCATTCAGCCGTATCCGACTCTTTTCAACCCCAGTAGTCAATGTTAATTTATGCACTGAGATTTCTTTACTTTTTTATGATGATAAGAATAGCAGTGTATACTGGTTTAAAAGAAATGAAGCAGCAGAAATGACTGAAAGGACAGGTGGTTCTCCAGCTGCCTCCCGGCAGCTCTGCTGCTCAGAGGAGGAGCCCCGGGACGAGTCCTGGGGCTTACTCCGCAGCTTGCGTGTGCCGGTCTCTTCACTTAAATGTCATCCAGCTCTCCGGCAGACCTCCTCCGAGCACCCACCGTGTCCCAGGCACTGTCGGAGACTTCTGCTTCTCAGTGTGTAAGACAGATCGCGCCCCGCTCCCAGCAGCGGGACCTGTCCAGTCCTCGCCACGAGTGATGCGGGGTTTAGTCAGCTTATACCCCTCCTGTCTTCTGTCCACTGCTGTGACTAAGTTTTGTTAGTTATGCTGTTATTTTTAGTTATTTCACTGTTCCCTTAAAGCTTTAATATACTCAACTTACCACTTCTTGTTGGATCAACTTAGAAATCTCTTGACCTCCATTATGTACAAAATTCGGGTTTAGGATGTTCGTATTCTGTTGTATAATTGCAATTAAATTCTCCATGTTTCTTTTATGGGTTGATTATAAATATGAAAGGTCCAGAAATAGAATTCACAGTAAAAAAATTTAAAAAGTTTTTTGTTCCTGCAAGTGCCACAAAGGAGAGACTAGAAATCTAAGCCATTAAGTCTTTACTGCTTGGAGGAGGAAATTTTAGGTACCTCGTGAAGTGACTGTGGGAAATCGTTCCCCGTTAATTTGATTTACATTTGGGTAACAGTTGCCTTGCACAGCATTTTTTATTACTTGAAACTCTTAATTGCTTTTTTTTTTTTTTTGAGAAAAGAGACATTCTTTCAATACCCAAAACTTCCAGCTCTTTAATTATATTCTTTGTTGAATAACTTCTATTTTCTTCTTGAAAGATTTCCTATGTTAATTTTGACCAATTTCTTTCCAGGCCATCTATAAAGGTGTTATCCTGGCCTTTCCTTTCATTGCATACCTGGTCTGTTTTTTCTTTTTCATAAAAAAAGGAATCTTCATTAGATTCCTTCTTGTTTTGCTGGACTACATCCTCAATAATCTTTTCACAAAGGATGAGCAGACGTTAAGTTTTCTGAAACCTTGCCTATCATGAGGTTACCATAATCTTTGTCTTCACTCTTTGTATGAGTCAGCATCCCACTAGAAAACAAATGTGTGAAGCCAGGATTGGTAAAGGGGGTGTTTACAAAAGTGTAGGCAGAGATTAAGGAAAGCAATGAGGTTAAAAATAGCTTGAGTTAACAAGTTCTTGCAAATAGTATGACTTTTTTCTGCCTTTTCTGTGTGTGTGCAGGGGTTAGGGGGAGTAAATGGTCCAGGGGACAGTAGGAGGAGAATCATGGAATTAAATTTTGCTGTTCTTGGTCCCAGGGTTCAAATTCTGTGAAATTTGTAAAGTGACCACATTTTGGATTGTGCTTAAGCTTCAAATCCTGGAGGAAACACCTGTTGTGTTCCACGGCTATTGACCTAAATAAAGGTTTCAGCCCAAAAGCACTCAGGAAGAGAATGCTACTGGCAGTGAGGTGACCGTTTCAGCACATTTAATATGAAAATAAAGCATCTGTAGTAAGAATGCATTATTCTTTCTTGGTTTAGTCAATAGACCCATCCTTGGTCTATATGTTACAATTTAGAAAAATCCATAGACTAGGAGTGAGGGAGTCATGCAGGGAAGAAGAAAGAGCAACTCAGAGAGGATAATCATTCCTGGTCCTTTCCCCAAAGGGAACAGGACAGAGTGTGGGGCCATTCATGAGAGGTGGGGGGTGTTCCAACCCCATCAGGACTTTCCATCAGCAGTGCCAAATGTAGAGGACTTGGAGTTTCTATGCAGACCAGAAGAGGCTAAAAATTCATAAGCAATTTGACATTTTAAATGTTGTGAAATCATTGCCACTGTAATAGAGATCACTTAATAGATTAAATTAATCCTTAGTGAATCTTTGCCATTTCATGAATTTAATTTTCTTTTCTTCCAGTCAGTTCATTTTTCTATTTTGCTACTTGGTCTTTATGTCAAGTAGAGCATCGTGTCCTGAACGTAGGTGGTCTGTGACATCGTCTCTTAGGATACCGAAACAGTGACTGTCCACAGCAGGTGCTTCGTAAGCATCTATTGAAAAAGGAAAGAAGTCGAGCGCTAGAAAGAGCTAGAGAGGTCATCACGTGCCCTCTTATTCAGGTGTCAGTGTTAACTCTGTCACAGCTGGACGGATCTGTACTGCCCACCAGACTCCCTGGGCACTCTTTCCACGGCTGTATTAATAGTCAACCCAGGAAATGCTTGTCTAGAATGCCTTTTAAATATAAGCAGGTGTTGTTATATCACGCATCTTTGGAAGCAGATGTTCCTCACATAATGGGGCTGTCAGTAGGAGATGTGGCTGGTGCCTTCACCTACTGGATTTGTTGTCAATTCCTGTGCCATTTCCATCGAGTGCTGGGTGCACGGTGGGAACGGGGCAGTCAGGCTGCTGTCTCTGATTTGCCTCGATGTTCAGGGAAGGACGTGGAACAAGGTCAGCCCTGGAGGCAGCGCCTCCCTCAGCTCCTGACCTGTCCTCCCTAAGCAGGATGATCTTAAAGGGATCACAGAAAGAGCTTGGTTCCCCCAAAAGAACAGAAAGCAAGGCCTGTTCCTCAGACACAGCCCTGCTCTTTCTGGAGTACCCAGCAAGCCTCTAATGGCATTTCGTCCAAAGTCTCGGAGTCTCCTTCACCCCAAGGATGCGCCTGTCATGGGCACCAGTGTTGTGGACCCATCCTTGGATACTACTGTCGATCTTGCAGGCTACAGAGAGGCAACCTTAGGGGTAAACTGGAGACCAAAGGGGTGTGGTATAAACCTAGGTGGATTTGAGGAAAACGAGGAAGACAAAGCCAGCAGAGGTGGGACTCCCCCCCGACCCCGCCATAAAATCTCATCAGACTCCACAAGCATTTCACATCTTACTGGAAAAGCTGACTTCAGGGTGAGAAGCTCGTTGTAGGGGTGCAGCAAGGAGAGGATGGCCATCGGTTCTCAGTACCTGGCCCCCTAACATGCACACACAGGAGAGGTCTCCCCAGCATCCAGCATCCAGCCTCCAGCCCTCCCCTGGGCAGCCACTTGTCACCAGATCATCCCAGTGGGGCTGCTGTCCTTGAAACCCCAACCCCAGCGATGCAGTGGGATGGAGCCGCCCTGAGGGTGAGGAGTGTGCTATGGCCTTGAAGGCAGCGTGTCCACCCCCACCCACACCTCTCACCATTTTCCAGTCAGGCTACTGGTAGGAAAGAGAGGAGCAGTGTATGGCTTGCTCTCCGGGGTCCCAACGTCCCAGGGTGGCACCTTGGCTCTGCACCAGCCCAGGAGGCACCTCAGGGCACCAGCCCCCAACGGGAAGTAGGTGTGCAGTGTTCATGGCAGTCTCTGATTCCCTTTCTACCCAACGCTTCGTGGGTGTGGTTATGTCCTTTGAAGCATGTATCTGAGATGCTCTGAGTTGGTGTTCAGGCAAGAAACTCAAGAGGCAGCTGCTGAGTGACAGGTGGCCCTCCTCTTCTGACTTGGGGTGAGTCTGGCCTTTTCTAAACCTCCTGGATCTGGGCTGCCTGTTCCACCACCCTGGACAGAGGCCCAGATGGACATTTGAAACCCATTGAGTTTACCCCTTGTTGGAGTCACGATGTGTCTTTAATGGGAAATGTGGCAGGATTTTTTTTATCTTTGTAAACGACCTTGTTCATCCTTTGAGGTTTGTGTTCTGCTTACTAAAAATCTCTTGTTAATGACCTGCAGACTCTAGAGTGTGTAGGAGAAGCTTTCCCAGACTTAATGCATGGGGTTCACTGGGGGTCATGGAGGAAAAGTCTGCAGGAGGGGAGACTTTCCCACACTCCCCAGCTGAGCTGCCTTTGTTGACCAACTCCTCCCATGTCTGCCTTGGGGGCTGGGTCTCAGTCCTGCCCTGGTAGGCACCCACCTTGCTCCACATTTTTTGTTAATTGGTTGTCCTATAACCTCACATCTCTGATGGGGTCAAGAAAAGTTATGAATTTGCAGTTTTTCTGGCATTATCTTGTGGCAGGGTGGGAGTGACGAGCTCTCTGCATTCCTAAGGGGACACCAAGACTCCATATAACTTTTAAAATTATGAAATATATTGTCCACGTAGAAAAGTGAATTAACAACCATTCATTGAATAAAGGGCTTCCTCTGTGGCTCAGCTGGTAAAGAATTGCCTGCAATGCGGGAGACCTGGGTTTGATCCCTGGGTTGGGATGATTCCCTGGAGAAGGGAAAGGCTATCCACTCCAGTATTCTGGCCTGGAGAATTCCATGGACTGTATAGTACATGGGCTCACAATAATTATAAAGCAAACACTTGTTTCTCTAAGAGTAAAATGTCATTACTATAAAGGGCAGATCATTGTCACAAAGTGATATCCAAGGTGGCTTCGCCTGTTTTGTGTGTGTGTGTGTGCGTGTGTGTGTGCATGCAGGTGGACAGCTGCCTTGGTGTGCGGGGTGCCTGCAGTGTCCTTGGGCCCAGAGGTTTGTCACAGGCCTATTGTGCAGTCATCAAGCTGGGAGCTCTTCACCTCCCTCCCACCTCCTGCCCCAAAAGTCGCCACTGCCCAGACCCGTAAGACCATCAGGACACCCTAGGAAAGACGATCGATTCTGGAACTCAAAGAGTGGGGTAGGTGGGGCGTAGGGCGGCCCGGAGGTCCCTCTCAGGCCTCTGTCCCTGGGCATCTGTCCCAGCCCCTCTCCTCAGTCAGCCACCATGCTTCCTGCCTGGGGGCACTGTTTCCACGGTGGAAGCCCCCAGGGGACATGACAGCAGTCTCCCCCCAACCCCCACCTGGTCCTTGGAGTGCGGTTTGCAGACCTTTCTAGGGCCTGGCGGGAGCGGCTGGCCTCCGTCGGCGGTGGCCCAGGGGCACAAGGGCCCTTTAGTCCCTGTGGCTCCTCCGGCCTGTGGTCAGGGGGGATGCTGGCTGTGCACCTGCCTCCGTCCTGGGCAGCCAGAGTTGTCTGTCCAGGCTCCACCAGCTGCAGTGGTGCCCCACGCATCTCCCACAGGGCTGCAAACATGGCAGTTCCCTTGTCCTGCATCCCAGGCCCTCGCCCTCCAGCCTGCACAGCCCCGCCCCAGCCAGCAGCACCCGCCCATCCAGAGTGTGGCAGGGTGTTGAGGGTCTCCGATGAGACTGTCAGGTGAAGGGCTTCATCGGCTGTCCCATAACGTTGTTCTTTCAGGAAGCCTTTCCTGAGGCGGCTCGTAATGACATGCGAGTGGTGCAAGCTTCAGGAGTCATGCTGCCGCACGCCACACATGTACGTAATAAACCCAGGCGTCCCTTAGCCAGCCTTGCTGGAGCACCGTGTGTTGTATGCCAGACCTGCGTGCACAGCAGGAACGGACGTGGTGAGGGTGCGCCCACAGGGGTTTGGGTCACAGGAATGCCCACGGAAAGGCTTGTGACTCGTGTCCCCTCTGCCTCTTGGAATGACAGCTGCTGGCGGAGTCTCAGCTGCTCACCAATGCCACTGCCCACAGCATGGGTCCTTCCTCCTCACGTGGATCCCTTCATGCTCCTGAGATGGCCTCATTCAGGCCCATCCCTGGAGCAGTCGCTCAAACTGGGGGTGAGGTTACCTTTACGGCTTAGATCTGGGGCTGAGGGTCCCCTCCTGGGCCCAAGGATGGGCGCTGCTGCCACAGCAGAGCTCTCTCGTGTAGGGGAGGGTTGTTATGGAAGCCTGAAGGAGCCGTTCAGTATATTCTTTCATGGTACTTTTCTTACCCCTTTGGTTGAGAGATGCAGAATACCAAGAGTCTCACGAGCCCAGTGGTGGTTTTAGGTTAACTTTGTATCCTCTTTCTTGTACACCCAGTGGAAATACCAGTTTGCCTAAAGGCAAGTGCAAAGGGACGTCTGCCGTGTGAGATGTCATGTGAGACATGTCCTGTGTCATCTGCTTAGTTGGTAGCAACACTCAGGACACTCGACTGTCTGGTCTCCCCCGGCAACTGCAGGGTCACCTGGTCCAGCTGCCTAGGGACTCTAGGAGGCCCCCTCCTTGTTAGCCCACTGTCCACCACAGACTGTTGGCCTGTGCCGTTGCCTGCACGTCTGGTCACAGGCCAGGAACACGCCCTGAAGAGGAGAGGCGTCGTCATATGTGATGGTGTCTTGCGGCCGTTCCAGGTTCTATTTCATGGCGGTTCGGTTTTCTTTCCTGTTTGTTTTCCCATGTGGACCGTAGAGTCAGCATTTCCAGTTCCAGGGGTAAGGGAGAGAGGACCTCTTGGTATTTTATTTAGGGTTCAATTACATCTGTAAATTAACTTAGAAAGCATGGCTTGTGTATTATTTATGTGTTACTATCTAACAAACCACCTCAAAAAGTCGTAATTGAAAACAACCACCATTTTCTTATCTCACAGTTCTGTGGGCCAGCACTTTGGGCTGTGCCCAGCGGGGCGGTTTTCTGCTGGTCTCACCTGGGGTCTCGCGTGTGGCTGCAGTCAGCTGGCAGCCTGCCTGGGGCCGTGGGTCCATCTTTGCTCCCTGTGGGCCCACCTTCCAGCTGGCTAGATGAAGTCTCTTCCCCCGGTGCCTGGAGGGTGCAGGGGAAGCTGCAAGGCCTCTGAAGGGATGTTGCCCCATTCTGCTTAGGGGTGAGCCTTGCAGCCAGCCCAGGCTCCGGGGGCCGGGGAGCAGATCCGCACATCTTGATGGGGGAGCAGTGCTGGTTTACTGGGCTGTGAGCACAGGGGCACTGTTGCCCCTACTGCACGGCGTCTTCCCATCTGCTTGGCTTTGCTTTCGTCTCCTTCTGGTCCTAAGGTTTATACGTATGAGCTCTGTTTATTTCTTTTGAAGTTTGTGAATAGGTGTTTTCATCTTTTTTTTTTTCATCTTTTTTTAATCGTGAAGGTACCCAGGGCCTTCTCCACTGCGTCTTCTGTTTTTGTGTGTTCACCTGGAGGCGTACCCACTGGGCCGTGCTCTCTGGCAGCCTGGACGCACAGCCGGGCTCCGTGTCTCTCTGGTCACTGAGCACTTGTTGCCACCCGTCTTGCTTTAGAGGGAATCCCTGGTACTGGAATTCCAATTCTATTCCTTTCTACTAGAGAGGAACCACAGAGCAGCCCAGACAGACACACGCTGAAGATGGCAGAGCTCCCAACAGCCTGGGCCCCAGATGACCACAGGGGGTGGAGCTGCCAGGTTCCCTGGGCCCTAGATGACCACTAGGATGGAGCTGCCAGGGTGCCTGGGCCCCAGATGACCTTGAGGGGAGGAGCTGCCAGGCTCCCTGGGCCCCGGATGACCTTGGGGGGGAGGAGCTGCCAGGCTCCCTGGGCCCCTTGTGGGGGAGGAGCTGCCAGGCTGCATCTCCAGTGCATGGCTTCCTAGGTTGCTCCATTGTCCCAAATGACCATCTGGGACCAGTGGCCTGAAATCTGTTAAGTCAGAAATAAACAAGCTTCTGTACTGGGCCTCTTAATTACTTCAGTTATAGCAGGTTATTGAGCACTCTTATCAGTAGAACGCTGATTTCTGGCATTGTACTGGTTTTCTTCCTTTCAGCGTGACCGTAACCACTCATTGGTTCCAGCATCACTTTGGTTACAGTGGGTTCTCTCGAGTCCACACGGCATACACCTTCCACCTGCAGAAACTGCTGGTTTCACTCCTCCTTTTCAGTTCTTAGGTGTCTTGGGGATTTCATATCCTGATGAGGGTCGGACCAGCAACAGATGATTATTAGCAAAGAAATACGTCGAATTTCTCAGCGTTATTGAAACATAAGGTGGTCCCTGTAAGTGAATTTACCCAAGAACTGAAACCAGCCCCATTAGATCTCAAAACCAGGATTAATCTAAAATTTTTGCTGGACTGTGAAAGTGCCTCCTCTGATCCCCAGCTGCCTTCAGTGCCGTGACCATAACACAGCCCCGGTGCCAGGGCGAGGTCGCCCTGGACAACAGTTGCTGCACTGTGTTCTCATCTGTGATGTCACCATGGGTCTGCTGGGTCTGCGAGCTGGCCCAGCACCGGACGCCCTCCGAGGTGTGCCGTCTCAGGTCGCGGGCTTGCCTTTGCCCTTGTGCTGCCGTCAGCAGGATGCCTGCCCCCAGTGCCCCCTGCCCCTCCTTTTCTCATCTGGCACTTCGGCTTGGCTGTGGGCCAGGAAACCACCCAGTCCTGTGTGTCCGAGCTGTGTTAAAAGCGAGAGTGAGGAGGAGCCCATCCAGGAGCTAAGGCGTCTGTTGTGAGTGAGGGTTCTGCCTCCCTGGTACCCTGGCCAGCTGCAAAGAAAGCAATGGGGTTTATTCTTGGTTTTGGTTGTGTTCAGAACAGTAAATAATTGAGATTATTTGCCAAATTAAGACAAAATTAGTTGGCAAATTTGCCACCTAAATTATCTTAAGATAACTTAAAAATATCTGAGATGATATCTCTCTACTGTCCTCTGTTTCAAATAGTCAGTCCAGTTCATAGACTTTTTCCTCCAGTATTTCCTGACTGGAAACAACAGAACTATCAACATGCTAAACAAAAATGTAAGACTTGCCCCAGCATAACCCACCCCCAATGCAGTCAGCTAGCATGGCCTTTCTGCCCTGCAGCCTCATAGCAGACCAGGTCTGCTCCGCTTGCTGTGCATATATAGGCACTCAAATGTGGGACCAATGGATAGGTGAATGGATGGATGAGTGCGTGGGTGGATGGCTTGGTAGATGGATGGACAGGTGGATGGCAGGGTGGGTGGATGGATGGGTGGATGAGTGGGTGGCTGGATGGATGGGTGGATGGCAGGGTAGATGAATGGATGGATGGATGGATGGATGGGTGGGTGGATGGCAGGATGGATGGATGGGTGCGTGAATGGATGGATGGATGGGTGGGTGATGGCAGGGTGGATGGATGAGTGGATGGGTGGATGGATGATGGATGGATGAGTGGGTAAGTGGATGGATTGGTAGATGGATGGGTGGATGACAGGATGGGTGGATAGATGGATGGGTGGATGGGTGGATAGATGATGGATGGATGAGTGGGTAGGTGGATGGATTGGTAGATGGATAAGTAGTTGGATGGATGGGTGAATGGGTGGGTGGATGGCTGGATGGGTAGATGGATGGTGGATGGATGGATGGATGGATGGTGGATAGATGGATAGGTGGATGGGTGGATGACTGGGTGAGTAGATGGATGGGTGGATGACTGGGTGAGTAGATGGATGGGTGGATGGATGGATGAAGGGATGAGTGAATGGATGGATAATGGATAGATGGGTGAGTGAGTGGGTAGATGGTAAGTGAGTGGATGGGGCAGAGGAAGAGAAAGAAGGGAGAAGGGAAGGTAACAGCCTTGGCTCCCTTTTATCGTGGGCTTTGAATTTGGATTGCATATAACTAAACAGCTCTTTTTCATCCTGTAATCCAGACTTCCTATCTAGAACCACAAAAATGAGGCACTTTTGGAGGGTTTAATGTCTTTTCCCTTTACTAACCACTGTGCTCAGGGTCAGCCCTGCTCAGGACAGACTGTCCCAGCAGGGCAGGCTGAGGCTGCCAGCCTTTGACCGCAGCTCTGAGGGGTAGTTGGTCCAGGGTGGTTTTCAGGAATGGGGCGGCAGGGCAGCTGAAGTGGTGCCCCCAGCGCTGGCCAGTTCCTGCCCCCACACAGAGCCAGATGCCTGCCCGTGTGGCAGCACTGGATGTTTGGGGCTGGGGGTGCAGTTTCCTATTAGGCACTGCTCTTCAAACTGTCTGAGTAGACTGCATTGGCAGAGGCTGGAGGGCTGACGTGGACCCTGTGTGTGAGTAGAAAAGTGGTCATCCACATGCAGAGAAGCATTTTCTCCCTGCATGGGGCAGAGCAGCTGTCTGGGTGGTGTGGGAGAAAGCCCCTGGACTTCAACTTCAGTTTCTGGGGAAAGGTTTGTTGGAAAAATGGGGGGAGGGCGTGGGGAGGTGCCTTGGAGGGAAATCTGAAGGCCGCGCCACCTGACTGGCTAGTTCATGAGGAAGAGAGTCAAAGGGACCAATACCAGCCTGACGAGCATTGGTGGTGCCTGGGGCCGGTGCAGGGGGTGTGAGCAGGGTGAGGCTGGGCCTCCTGGGCAGCCAGGCATGGGCATTGCAGGATCTGAGAATGAGGCCTAAATGTTTGTCATGGGTGTGTTCCTCTGCGGGGGGGACCGTGACACATGCCACAGGCCAGGGGCTTAAACAGCAGTCATCAACTCTCCCGTCCTGGAGGCTGGAAGGCCAAGGCCAGGGTGTTGGAGACTATGAAGGGAGAAGCTGTGTGTGGAGGCTGCCTCCCCCATGTCCTCTTGTGATCATCCTTATAAGGATGCTAGTCAGATTGGATTAGGACCCGCCCTAGTGACTTCACTTAACTTGACTGCCTTTGTTGAGACCATATTTCCAAACACAGCCACTCGCTGGGGTGCTTGGGGGCGGTTAGGACCCCAACACACCCTTGTGAGGGGATGCAGTTCACGCATAATGGAGTGCCGAGGTCATGTCTGGCCAGCGGTCAGTGGGCTGGGCCCTTCTGGGCATGGTGGTGAGCTGGTCCCGGTACTCCTGCCTCTGGCTCTCACCCTCACCACCCTGAGCCCCAAGCAACATGGCCACGGGAACCCCAGGCTCAGAAATAGTGGGACAACGCTGGAGGGGTGGTGTCAGAGCCACAAGGGGCCTGCTTGTGAGCCCGGAGCCTGGGGTGGGGCAGGGGCTAGGAGGAGAGTCTTGTTTGGCTCTCAGCCCTCCCCGCTGTATCAGAGCTCCAG
>SJYX01006487.1:196033-210120 GCA_006410675.1 Oreotragus oreotragus
GGAGCTGGTGATGAACAGGGAGGCCTGACGTGCTGCGATTCATGGGTTCGCAAAGAGTCGGACACGACTGAGCAACTGAACTGAACTGAACTGAACAGTATTCAGTACATTGAAAGAAATATTCAGCACTTTGTTATAAAAATGCTTTGTGTCAGGTGATTTGGCCCACTGTAGGCAAATGTGAGTATTCCAAGCACAGTTGAAGTGGGTGGGGCTCAGCTGTGATATTTGGGAAGTTAGGTGTATTAAACATATTTCAACTTAATGACAGAGAAGGCAATGGCAACCCACTCCAGTACTCTTGCCTGGAAAATCCATGGACGGGGGAGCCTGGTAGGCTGCAGTCCATGGGGTCGCTAAGAGTCAGACCTGACTAAGCGACTTCACTTTCCCTTTTCACTTTCATGCATTGGAGAAGGCAATGGCAACCCACTCCAGTGTTCTTGCCTGGAGAATCCCAGGGACAGCGGAGCCTGGTGGGCTGCTGTCTATGGGGTTGCACAGAGTCGGACACGACTGAAGCGACTTAGCAGCAGCAGCAGCAACTTAATGATATTTTCAACTTATGGTGGGTTTATTGAAATGTAATCCTGTTGTAAGTTAAGGAAGTTCTATATATTGGGGCTTTTTAAGTGTATTTATGTATTTATTTATTCATCTGGCTGAGCTGGGTCTTTGTTGCTGCGTGTGGGCTTTCTCTAGTTGCGGCAAGCAGGGCCTCCACGCTAGTTGCGGTGTGCAGGCTTCTCTTTGTGGGGGCTTCTCTTGCTGTGGAGCACAGGCTCTAGGCCCCCAGGCTCCAGAAGTTGTGGCCTATGGGCTCAGTTGCCCCATGCCACATGGGATCTTCCAAGACCAGGGATCGAGCCTGAGTCCCCTGCATTGGCAGGAGGATTCTTAACCACTGGACCACCAGGGAAGTCCAGATCTATATATTTAAAAAGTGAAACTTCACAATATAACAGAATTTATACCCCTTGCATATTTAAACTTGGGTTTAAAAATGTAGAAATCGACTTATAATTTGTCTAGTGATATTTTTTTATTTAATATTTTTGATGTGGAGCACTTTTAAAGTCTTTATTGAATTTGTTACAACATTGTTTCTGGCTTATGTTTTGGTTTTTCTACTGTGAGTCATGTGGGGTCTTAATTCCTTGATCAGGGATCGAACCTGCACCCCCTTCATTGGAAGGAAGTCTTAACCACCGGATCACCAGGGAAGTCTTGTGATATATATAGTTTTGAAAATATTTTCAAGGGGTAGGCACAAGCCGGTGCTCTTGGGGGCTGCTGAGTTGATGCTTTCCCCCTTACTGGTCTGTAGGCCTTGGGTGTGAGCTGAATGGGCAGCAGGGTTTCATCTGCAGGGGCGGGGCTGGTAAGCCCACTGTCATCGAAGGGCCCCCAAGTTAGCATGTGTGACTGATGTGTTATTAAAGCATTCAGGCCCAGGTGGCCCAGAGGTGGTGGGCAAGAGGCAGGGATGCCTAAACAGATGGTGGCCACTGTGTGCGCTCATGGGAGGTGGATAGGTGGGGGGCCTGAACTGCAACTGCTGATGCTCCTTAGAACAGGGTCTGGCCCACATCCAGGCGCTGGGGAGACTGACAAATCTAGGCCAGTGGCCAGCAGCAGGGGGGATGGTCAACAGCAACCAGGAATCCCAGGAGGGGGTGGGCGGCTATTCCAGACGGGGGTGCGCAATTGCAGCAGCCAGTCCAAGAAAAAGGTATGGCTCATAGGGCCTCTGTGGATGGCCATCCTTGACCAGAGATTCAGGGGCTGGACTGGGACTGGCAGGTGTTAAATGGATTCCTGAGTGGAGGGCTGTGTCCACCCAGAGGCTTGTAGGGAAAGTGTGGGGCCAGAGATTGCACACCTGCTGCCATGAGCAGGTGCACAGCTGAGCGGACAAAACTGGAGATGGTGCTCCCATCAGAGGCTGGACGGCAGCCGGGCTGGGCCCACAGATGGATACNTAAATGGATTCCTGAGTGGAGGGCTGTGTCCACCCAGAGGCTTGTAGGGAAAGTGTGGGGCCAGAGATTGCACACCTGCTGCCATGAGCAGGTGCACAGCTGAGCGGACAAAACTGGAGATGGTGCTCCCATCAGAGGCTGGACGGCAGCCGGGCTGGGCCCACAGATGGATACCATGTGAGCCTCAGTATGTGAAACTTTAGAAAAGGAAGATTGATCCAGTGCCTGAATGCCAAGAGCTCCTGGCAGGAGTTGGGGAGCGTTGACTGGGAGGCGTGGAGTTGACGGTGAAGGGGGTGTTGATGGAGAAGGGGGCGTCAGGCCTCGGCTCCTTCCTTGTCCTCCTAGCGTCCCGCCATGTGGCCGCAGACTTCACCCCCCAACACCCCCATGCAGCCACTTGGCACCCAAGGGCAGACGGAGGGCACCTTCTAGAGTCATGTGGCCCGGTCTCCCACTCAGCAGTGGGGCCGCTTGTTCCCTGGAGAGCCTGGCCCACTCTGGAGGCCTCCCGAGCCTGCTCCACCCTCACCCCAGAGTGTGGGCACCTCTTTGGAGGACCTGGAGCAGTGGCCAGTGGCTGCCGGCTGTCCTGCACCCAGCTCTGTTGTTTCTGTTCACAGCGGGATTTCAGGGCCGCTCACAGAACAAGTACAGCCATGAAATGTGAGCTTCTGGCTTCACGTTTGAAACCAAGAAACCAAACTGGTGTTGAAGGGAAAGGAGGGAAAAGCTGACTGGGTCCCTGGGGGTCACCCCTTCCGCCTTAGACCAAAATGAAAGCTTTTCAGCTAAAAAAGTCCACTACAGCTTGTGAGTTAAAAGGCATTAGCTGAATGTTTTATAGTGATTTCATGTGTAGTTTTGATTTTTTAAATAAGATGCTAAAACAAGAAAAGAAAAATTACCGGCCGTGCCTTTAGCTAGAGATAACATGCTGTGCTGTGCTGCACTCAGTTGTCTCAGCTGCGTCCAGCTCTTTGTGGCCTCATGGACAGTAGCCTGCCAGGCTTCTCTGTCCATGCAATTCTCCAAGCAAGAGTAACTGGAGCGGGTTCCAGACCCAGGAATTGAACCTGTGTCTCTTACATCTCATGTGTTGGCAAGCGGGTTCTTTCCCACTAGTGCCACCTGGGAAGCCAATCGCTATTGATATTTGTATGCATTTTTCTAGTCTTTTCTTTCTTGTATATATGAGGGTGTGTGCGTAGTGTGTGTGTGGATGTGGTATGTGTATATGGTGTGTGCATGGTATGTGTGTGAGGTGTGTGTGTATGTGATGTGTGTGTACATGGTGTGTATATTTGGGGTGTGTGTGGTATGTGTGGTGTGTACATGGTATTTATGTGCGTGGTGTTTGTGTATGTGGTGTGTGTGTATACATGGTGTGTACGTGGTGTGTGTGTGTACATGGTGTGTGTGTATTTGGTATATGTGGTGTGTGGGTGTGTACATGGTGTGTGTATGTGGTGTTTGTGTGTGTACATGTGTGTATATGTATATGGTATGTGTGTATATGTGGTGTGTATGTGTGCTGTGTGCATGGTATGTGTGTGAGGTGTGTGTTTATGTGATGTGTGTGTACATGGTGTGTATTTGGTATGTGTGGTGTGTGTATACGTGGTGTGTATACATGTGTGTGTATGTGGTGTGTGGGGTGTGTGTGTGCTGTGTGGGTGTGTACATGCGTGTGCATGGTGTATGTATATGTGGTGTGTGCATGTGGTGTGTGTACATGGTGTGTGTATATGTGGTATGTGCATGGTGTGTGTGTGTACATGGTGGGTATACATGTGTGCGCATGATGTGTGTGTGTGATGTGTGTGTACATGGTGTGTGTATGTATGTGGTGTGTGTATATGTGGTGTGTGCATGGTGTGTGTGTACATGGTGTGTGTGTGTGTGTGCTCATGATGTGTGTATGTGATGTGTGTGTACATGGTGTGTGTGTGTGTGTGTATGTGGTGTGTGTGTACATGGTGTGTGTGTGCCCGTGGTGTGTGTATATGTGGTATGTGCATGGTGTGTATGTGTGCATGGTATGTGTGTGGTATGTGTATGTGGTGTGTGTATGTACATGGTGTGTGGACCTGATGCTGGTGCATGTGTACATGGTGTGTGTGCACTTGGGGTGTGTGTGTATGTGGTGTGTGTGGTGCCTGTGTGAACCATGTATCAGCTCCCCCTCCACCCTACACGTCCATCCGTCACTCTCAGGAGGGAAGGGTCTGAGGATGCTGTGGGAGCCGTGGATCTGGGCTCTGGCAGGACCACTGTGGACCNTGCACTTGGGGTGTGTGTGTATGTGGTGTGTGTGGTGCCTGTGTGAACCATGTATCAGCTCCCCCTCCACCCTACACGTCCATCCGTCACTCTCAGGAGGGAAGGGTCTGAGGATGCTGTGGGAGCCGTGGATCTGGGCTCTGGCAGGACCACTGTGGACCCCTTCTCCACTCGCCGCGCCTCACCCTGGGGTCCTTGCACCCTCCTGACCGCTGCCCTGTCTTTGCAGGACGGCGATTCTCAGTGAAGGACCCTGCACTCGCTACTGAGCTGTGGCCATGGGCCTGCTCGCCTTCCTGAAGACCCAGTTCGTCGTGCACCTCCTCATCGGCTTCGTCTTCGTGGTGAGCGGGCTGGTCATCAACTCCATCCAGCTCTGCACACTGGTCCTCTGGCCCGTCAACAAGCAGCTGTACCGCCGGCTGAACTGCCGCCTCGCCTACTCGCTCTGGAGCCGTGAGTACTGCCTGCGCTGGGCATGGCATGGCGCGGGGAGGGGTCTGGGACAAGGACAGCCACAGATAAGCCACGCAGGGGCCCGTGGGGGTTAGTGCTTGTGACGAGGAGACAAGATGGCCGTGGGCTCCGCAGCCGGGGACTAGGGGGCCTCTCCTGGTCGCGAGGAATGTAGGGGTGCTCAGCCTGAGCCCTTCACTGGGCTGAACCACGCAATGTCCCGACACCCGAGCCTCTGGATCCACAGAGACGGTGGCTCCGTGTGCTCTCACACGGTAGCCTGGATACCTGAAAACAAGCACCGTGTCAGCGCACCACGACTAGGCCCCACGCCTGCCAGCATGCGGCCAGTCACGGGCCTCCAGACCCCAGCCCTGGAGCACTCCCCTCGAGTGGCCTGTTATCACGTGCAAATACTTCAGCGTCTCTCTCTGGACCTACCTGTCTCTTAACTAAATGTTCAGGCATGCACAGGTGTTACCTGTGTGCACTGGTGATGTGCGGCGTGCATTTGTGTGTGGAGTCACCCTCAGCTGTCAGAGACTAGGAAGCTCAGTGATGACCCGCCGCTGGCGAGGGAAACACACTGCGGGTTGGGGTTCCCAGGCACTTCTTTGGACCCGTAACAATCAGCAACTTAAACAGTTCTATTTTTTGACCCTAATTATTCCACCAAATAAGAATGTAACCTAGAAAGATATCTATAAAAGTACATATATGCACAGATATATTCATTTTGCCAGTTTTATATTGGCAAAACTAATATAAAAATGAGCAGCCAAAATGCCCACTAACTGTGGTATGTCCACTGGATGGAGGCCCACATGGCCTCTAAGACCAGCAGGGAATCTCTCTTTCATGGTATAGAGAACCAAGTTTAAGATACATTTTTAGGTGAAAACAGAAGCTAAAAAACAAAGTATGCAGGTGCTACCATGATTCACTTTTAAAGACACGTGTGGTGTGTCTGCACTGGGGCGTGGCCGTCCCTCCTTAGAAAGTGTGGAAGGCAGGACAGAAAATGTGGCTGTCCTGGGAGTGGGGGCGGGAGGGGCTCTTGCTGCTTTTTCCATACTGTGTGCAATTTACTTAGCATAAGAACACCTTTCTTTCACAATGAAGAGCAGGTAGTACCCATTTTGTGTCCTACGGGAAGCGGTGAGTCTGTGCACCTGTCCCCGAGACTGCCCCCTCCCCAGTGTAGGAGGGCAGCTGAGCAGGCAATGAGGTGTCCAAGCCCAGCTGTGCATGCCCCCACCGGGGTACAGCAGCCCCGCTCATGCTTCCAGCCATAAACAGGCGAAGGTTTCAGTTCCCAGCTGCTTTTTTCCAAAATAAAAGGCCACCTTCCTGTGTGTGAGGAGGAGAATTGGAAATGCTACCACACAGAGCACTTACCAGCGTCACCAGGGCAGATGGGTGCATGCCTGAAGGGCAAGTGCTGACTTGTGAAAATCGCAGCCTCCACTGGCAGTAGCGTTCTGAAGTCAAAGCACTTCCGCACAGCCAGACTCTGAGCAAAGCTGGCTTTTTTAAGGCTGTAAATAAAGGAAATCCCTCAGCCACACCCCCGCCTCTCCGCAGAAGAGGGTACTAAGACAGTGTATCAGCACTGCTTCCCGGGGCCCCGCCTTGGCAGCTCCAAGAGACGGGCTGGGTCTCAGCCAGGACCTTGAAAGTTTGCTGAAATGAGCAGACTGGCAGTGCCCATGGGGTCAACAGAGGCAAACAGAAATATGCTTTTGGCCTGAATTAGTCTCTAATTCAGTAGAATCACACAGATTGAAACAAGTCATATATAAACTCAAGACAATAAATACACAACGGAAGATTTAGACAAAAGACTACCCAAAGTCCCCAGATTTGAAGAAGAACCAAGGACCACTTCTATGCATGAAAACTGTAATTGTAGCTGGAGAGCGAGTGGGTGAATCAGACAATATGAAGAGCTCACAGACTGCATAGAGTGACAAGATGAAGAAAATGAAACAGGAGCTGAAAGAGGTAAGGATAGCATGCAGGTCTATGACATGGGTGTTGGACTCCTGTCCCTGAGGAGTGAATAAGGAGAACCACTGTTGGAGGAGATGGTGGCTGAGAATTTTCCTGAGGGAAAATTCAATGGTAAGGACTCAGTACTTTAACTACTGTGCTCCAGGTTCAATCCCTGGTCTAGGAAATAGATTTTGCAAGCCCCACGGCACAGCTGAAAATAAAAAATTGTCCAAATTGACCATGAGCAGAAGAATCATGCCGTCAGTCCTGTCTGCATATGTAGTCACCTGCCATCCATGGGGAGACGATATATCTCGAAACGGGCCAAACCACCCTCAGGCCATGCTGGCCATTGGTGGGACAGAGCCTCCTCAACACACTGCCTTTCCACAGGCGGCTCTGCTGGACCCACTCTCCAGAGGGCTTGGAACGTCTGCAGAGGGCTGCCTGTGTCTGTCTGTCTAAAAGTTGGTTCCTCTTCATGGCCCCGACCTGGGCCAGACCTCCTGTTCTGGCCAGAAAGGCCCGGGTCCTGAGTGCCGCTAGGTGAGTGTGTGTACTCACCGTGGCTTGTTCACAGTAGCCAGGATGTGGAGATGGCATCCATGTCCATCAGCAGACCAGCAGACAAGCAAAATGCCATCCATATGGACAATGGAGTATTACATACGAGGAAGGAAATCCTGCTGTTTGTGACAATATGGATGAACCTGGAGGGCATGACACGGAGGGAAACCAGACAGTCGCAGAAGGACCAACACTGCCTGATTCCTCCTTCAAGGGACCCACACGGCCAAGCTCAGGGAAGCGGAGCAGAGAACGGCGGTGGCCGGGGCTGGGGGAGGGGAAGTGGCGAGCTGCGGTCGGATGGGTGGTAAGTGTCTGTTACCCATGAGGAGTGAGTTCAAGAGCCCGCTTAGGGCCTGGAGCCCACAGTTAACAGGATTGCGCTGTGCACTTGGATATCTGTGCAGAGGGAGGCCTCAGGTTGAATGTCCTTACTGTGATAAGGAAGGACGTCTCCTCATTCCCAAGCAAACTGCTCTAGAGGCAGCAGCCTCAGCCACCAGCTCTTCCTTGACCAGCTGACACATGGAGGCTTCCCAGAAGGAAGCCGAGGAAGCGCAGGAGCAGGCTGTCAGCAAGCTACTCATGGGTCTGTCCCAGCCCCGGGGCCCCGCCACCTGGGGAGGGGGTGTGAGTGGGGGCATTGGCAAGTCCCCAGCAGCCACCCGTGCTTTCAGAGGGACAGGTCAGCCTAACCTTGGGCCTCTTTTTTCTTAAATAGCAATAAGGAAGTGAAATTCACCCACTTAGAGTGTGGAGAAGCCTTCCCCATGTTCTCCCCCGCCATCTCTCCCCTGCCAAGCCCCACAGTCACTGGTCTACTTCCTGTCCGCATGGCTTTGCCTGTTTTGCGTGGTTCACGTGATGGAATCATGCACTGCGTGGGCGTTGTCTGACTCCCCACACTCAGGGCTCCGTGTTTCCCGGGTTCATCTGTGTCCTGCTGTGTGTCAGGCCCACGTTCCCACTTTGGCTGAACAATGCTGCCCTGTATGGACGTGCACTGCCCATTTCTTCATCAGGTGTCGCCCTTCTGGGCTGTTTCCACTCTCTGGCTTTGTGAATGACACTGCCATGAACATCCGTGTTCAAGTCTCTACACCGACATCTGTCCTCATTTCTCCTGGGCATCTCCCTGGTGGTGGAATTGCTGGGTCCTCTGGTCACTCTGTTTGGAGCATAGGCGCAGCTGCCCAGTCTGCATCCCCACCTGCAGTACTGGGCGTCCCGGGCCCTCTGATCCTCGCCGGCACGTGCTGGCTGTTGTCCGTCTGTTGGATGACAGCTGTCCTGTGAGTGTGACGCGGTGCCTGCCTGTGGCTTTGGCCTGTGCTTTCCCGGTGACCAGAGATGTCGGGCACCTTCTCGTGCTGGCCGTCTATAAATCATCCTTGAACAGCATCTGTTGAGGACCTCTGGTCGTCCCATTTCTTGGACTTTTATTCACAACCTGAATGTTGGATGGAAGTGGCCAGGCTATCCCAGGGGCATAGTTTGCCCCTGTTGCTGGGCCTCCATCTCCTCAGGGCCCTGGTCCCTTGATGGAGCTTATGGCGAGTGTGTCCTGGAGCTGACCCCTTCATGGCCCTTCCTCTCCATGGTTTGAGAGTGTGCAGGTGTCGTCTCAGAACTGGCCTTCTATCCGGTCCCACCTCATGTAAAAGAGGAATTTGAGACCCCAGTACATGGGGGGAGCTGTGTGTCTCCCCACTTCTGCCTGGGCTGGTGGGGACCCTCATTGGGAAGGAGAAGCCAGCCCCCGTGCCAAGTCCCATCCGGCCCCCCGGCAGCCTCTGAGGAAGCCACAGTTGTCTCCTGCCAACAGGGGAGCAGGCCGGGAACCTGCTGTCGAAGTGCTGGGCTGTCCTGCCTCATCAGCCTTCCCAGGGCGGGTCCTCTCTGAAGACCGATGGGTTGGCAATCCAGCACGCAAAGGACAGGCTCTCTGAACCCATCTTGAGCCTGGGAGCTACACTTCATGGTCTGAGGCCACCCTTCTTAGGATGCCTGGCCTTGGTGGGTGTGATGCTGCCTGGCTGGGTGCCCACCGCCTCCCCGGCCGCCTCGTCTGGGGACAGAATGTGTGCTGCCCCACGGGTCCAGGGCATGTGTGAAGACTGTAGTTGTACGTGACGATACAAGTGTCCACCTCAACCCTTTGTAAAGAGGAGTGTGGATAAGAGTAACAGTGCTTAACACATGTCAACCAAAGAACCCCCAGAGGGGACTCTGGTTTTATTCACTTCTGTATTTTGGAGCTTCCTCTGAAACTTTCCACAGAGCCTCAGACTTAGTTTTGGGGGGCTGAGATTGGAACTCCACCACTTTTTCTCTGAGTTTTGGGAATAATAATAACAATAACTCAAGTTGTCTGTTAGAATCTGATGTCATTTGTAGGCAGAGTGCCTGGTATACAGTTGGTATTCAATACCTTGTAATGAAATAATAATAATTATGGTGCTGAAGAATTGATGCTTTTGAACTGTGGTGTTGGAGAAGACTCTTGAGAGTCCCTTGGACTGCAAGGAGATCCACCCAGTCCATTCTGAAGGAGATCAGCCCTGGGACTTCTTTGGAAGGAATGATGCTAAAGCTGAAACTCCAGTACTTTGGCCACCTCATGCGAAGAGTTGACTCANAGGAGATCAACCCTGGGATTTCTTTGGAAGGAATGATGCTAAAGCTGAAACTCCAGTACTTTGGCCACCTCATGCGAAGAGTTGACTCATTGGAAAAGACTCTGATGCTGGGAGGGATTAGGGGCAGGAGGAGAAGGGGACGACCGAGGATGAGATGGCTGGATGGCACCACGGACTCGATGGACGTGAGTCTGAGTGAACTCCGGGAGATGGTGATGGATAGGGAGGCCTGGCGTGCTGCGATTCATGGGGTTGTAAAGAGTCGGACACGACTGAGCGACTAAACTGAAGTGAACTGAACTGATACTGTATTGGTGTTTTTCTTTATGGCTTATTTCACTCTGTATAATCGGTTCCAGTTTCATCCATCTTATTAGAACTGATTCAAATGTATTCTCTTTAATGGCTGAGTAATACTCCATTGTGTATATGTACCACAGCTTTCTTATCCATTCATCTGCTGATGGACATCTAGGTTGTTTCCATGTCCTGGCTGTTATAAACAGTGCTGCGATGAACATTGGGGTACATGTGTCTCTTTCTATTCTGGTTTCCTTGGTGTGTATGCCCAGCAGTGGGATTGCTGGGTCATAAGGCAGTTCTATTTGCAATTTCTTAAGGAATCTCCACACTGTTCTTCATAGTGGCTGCATTAGTTTGCCTTCCCACCAACAGTGTAAGAGGGTTCCCTTTTCTCCACACCCACTCCAGCTTATTGCTTGCAGACTTTTGGATGGCAGCCATTCTGACTGGTGTGAAGTGGTACCTCTTTGTGGTCTCGATGATTTCTGTTCTTTATTGTGCCCATCTTTGCATGAAATGTTTCTTTTGTATCTTTAATTTTGTTGAAGCCATCTCTAGTCTTTCCCATTCTAATCTCTCCCTGCTATTCTTTGGAAGTCTGCATTCAAATGAGTATATCTTTCCTATTCTGCTTTGCCTTTCATTTCTCTTCTTTTCATAGCTGTCTGTAAGGCCTCCTCAGATAACCATTTTGCCTTTTTGCATTTCTTTTTCTTGGGAATAGTCTTGATCACTGCCTCCTTTACAATGTCACGAACCTTTGTCCATAGCTCTCAGGCACTCTGTCTATCAGATGTAATCCCTTGCAACTATTTGTCATTTCCAATGTATAGCTTCCATGCTAGAAAAGTAATACTCGAAATTCTCCAAGCCAGGCTTCAGTAGTACACGAACCGTGAAATTCCAGATGTTTAAACTGGATTTAGAAAAGGCAGAAGAACCAGAGATCAAATTGCCAGCATCTGCAGAATTATTGCAAAAGCAAGAGAGTTCCAGAAAAACATCTATTTCTGCTTTATTGACTAGTCCAAAGCCTTTGACTGTGTGGATCTCAACAAACTGTGGAAAATCCTTAAAGAGATGATTATACCAGACCACCTGACCTGCCTCTTGAGAAACCTCTGTAGGTCAGGAAGCAACAGTTAGAACTGGACATGGAACAACAGACTGGTTCCAAATCGGGAAAGGCGTACCTCAAGGCTGTATATTGTCACCCTGCATAAATAACTTGTATGCAGAGTACATCATGAGAAATGTCGGAATGGATGAAGCACAAGTGGAATTAAGATTGCTGGGAGAAATATCAATAACCTCAGATATGCAGATGACACCACCCTTATGGTAGAAAGCAAAGAAGAACTAAAGAACCTCTTTATGAAACTGAAAGAGGAGAGTGAAAAAGTTGGCTTAAAACTCTACATTCAGAAAACTAAGATCACGGAATCTGGTCCCATCACTTCATGGCAAATAGATGGGAAAGAGTGGAAACAGTGGCTGACTTTATTTTGTTAGGCTCCAAAATCACTGCAGATGGTAACTGTGGCCATGAAATTAAAAGATGCTTGCTCCGTGGAAGAAAAGGTATGACCAATCTAGACAACACATTAAAAAGCAGAGACATTACTTTGCCAACAAAGGTCTGTCTAGTCAAAGCTATGGTTTTTCCAGTAGTCATGTATGGATGTGAGAGTTGGACTGTGAAGAAAGCTGAGCACCGAAGAATTGATGCCTTTGAACTGTGGTATTGGAGAAGACTCTTGAGAGTTCCTTGGACTGCAAGGAGATCCAAGCAATCTATCCTAAAGGCAATCAGTCCTAATTATTTATTGAAAGGACTGATGCTGAAGCTTAAACTCCAATACTTTCACCACCTGATGTAAAGAACTGTCTCATTTGAAAACACCATGATGCTGCTCGGAAAGATTGCAGACAGGAGGAGAAGGGGATGACAGAGGATGAAATGGTTGAATGGCATTTGAATAAAATCTGGGAGTTGGTGATGTACATGGAGACCTGGCATGCTGCATTCCATGGGTCGCAAAGAGTTGGACATGACTGAGTTAAGTGAACTGAACTGACTCAGTTACAGTTACCAGAGTTATTACTTCCCAAGTTATAAAAGTACAATAGGAAAGACAGATCCTTCTGACACGGGAGAATGTCTTTAACTTATTGATCTATATATTTTATCACAGTGGCTGAAGAACCATAGGAACATTTCCAATAAGGCAGAGATAAAACCTTAGAGTCATGTTTCAGCACAGGTCATTATCTTAGCAGTTCCATCCTTTTTGCTTTACAAATAATACGATCAGATTATACAGCCCAGTTTTTGTTAAAAATCATTTTGAAATTAAATAGGGGAAAACATTTGAAATCCTACTGAACTTACATATGTTTGTACTGTTTTCCATGTTGAAAAATATTTTAAAAACAGTGGTATCATTTTGTTTACTCAACAAATCTAGCTATGTATCATATAAATGTTAAGAATTTCCTGCATATTTTATATATATTTTTGACTTTTGCTGATTTGGGTTAAATAGCTTCTCTCCTACCCTCTTTCCCTTGACCAAATATTTTTTTTAAATGTATCTCTTAATGGGAAAATAGAGAAGAATGTCATAATCATTAGTAAAACAATGGGAATGAATCACTGTCCTTCTCATTTTTTTTCCCCTCTGAGTTAGCTTTTCTTATTACAGTGTGGAAAATCTGAAAACTATGAATAGTAACTGGCCCATTCAAAATGTAGGTATGAATACATAAATGTCAGTTACTTCATAAACTTAAACCTTTATACTTGAATGTAAGCAGAACTGTGTAAGTGAGACAGCATTAGTTTATTCACTGGAAAAAAACCTAACTTGAGTCACCACAGGGATACCATGACTGAAGTGTCTGTTTGGCTGCATTTTACTCACACAGTTTGATTGGATAAAACACTGTATTTCCTAAACCAAATTTTAAAGATGACTGGGCAAAGCTTTCCTGTATCAGCAGTACTGGGCTCAGACACCAGCATATGAAATCCATGTTTGGGGAGCTAGGAACCATATGGTATCTTGGTTTTATAAATCAGCTTAATTGCATCTGCATACCAAGTAGACTTGAGTAAATACTTTTCAGTGCTTTTTAGTTGATACTCACTTATAAAGCTTTTATTCCAGTTTCACTAAAAGTTATCTCTTACTGTACTTGGTTTATATATTGCTTATCATATTATGCCATGCTATTTCTTTTAATGCTTAATAAGAGCTTTGTTTTATGTGTTTATGTTTCTTAAGTAAATGTAAGTACCTATTAATCACTCAGTTGTGTCTGACTCTTGTGACCCTATGGACTGTAGACATCGAGGCTCCTCAGTCCATGGGATTCTCCAGGCAAGAATACTGGAGTGGGTAGCCATTTCCTTCTCCAGGGGATCTTCCCAACCCAGGGATCAAATTTGGGTGTGCTGCGTTGCAGGCAGATTCTTTATTTACCATCTGAGGTAGATGGGGAAACTGTGGAAACAGTGTCAGACTTTATTTTTGGGGGCTCCAAAATCACTGCAAATGGTGATTGCAGCCATGAAATTAAAAGACGCTTACTCCTTGGAAGAAAAGTTATGACCAACCTAGATAGCATATTCAAAAGCAGAGACATTACTTTGCCGGTCCATCTAATCAAGGCTATGGTTTTTCCCGTGGTCATGTATGGATGTGAGAGTTGGACTGTGAAGAAGGCTGAGCGCCCAAGAATTGATGCTTTTGAACTGTGGTGTTGGAGAAGACTCTTGAGAGTCCCTTGGACTGCAAGGAGATCCAACCAGTTCATTCTGAAGGAGATGAGCCCTGGGATTTCTTTGTAAGGGATGATG
>SJYX01006487.1:210281-220782 GCA_006410675.1 Oreotragus oreotragus
TTGGACTGCAAGGAGATCCAACCAGTTCATTCTGAAGGAGATGAGCCCTGGGATTTCTTTGGAAGGAATGATGCTAGAACTGAAACTCCAGTACTTTGGCCACCTGATGCGAAGAGTTGATTCATTGGAAAAGACTCTGATGCTGGGAGGGATTGGGGGCAGGAGAAGAAGGGGACTACCGAGGGTGAGATGGCTGGATGGCATCACTGACTTGATGGATGTGAGTCTGAGTGAACTCCAGGAGTTGGTGATGGACAGGGAGGCCCGGTGTGCTGTGATTCATGGGATCACAAAGAGTCGGACACGACTGAGCGACTGAACTGAACTAAACTGAGCTAATGTAAGGATGCCAATCCTTCTAAAAACTAGGTTAAATTATATATAAATGTATGTAAACATATGTTGTATATATATATATATTTATTGTTCCTAATAGTTAATATCTGTAATGCAGCCTAGCATATGAATGACTTTTAATTTATTGACATTAGTGTTTTTAAAGCATTTTAAATGGTTAAATAAATGTAAGTATAGGTATAGAACTGAAAATTCAGATTTATACTCATTGAAATAATTGATGTTTCAGATGTTCATCTCAACTTAGCCAGATTATCATATCAGCAGGAGTCTGTTCAGTTCAGTTCAGTCACTCAGTCGTGTCTGACTCTTGGCGACCCCATGGACTGCAGCATGCCTGGCCTCTCTGTCCATCATCAACTCTCAAGAGTCTACTCAAATTCATGTCCATTGAGTCGATGATGCCATCGAACCATCTCATCCCCTGTTGTCCCTTTCTCCTCCTGCCCTCAATCCTTCCCAGCATCAGGATCTTTTCACATGAGTCAGTTCTTTGTATTAGGTGGCAGTAGTCTTGGAGTTTCAGCTTCAGCATCAGTCCTTCCAATAAATATTCAGCACTGATTTCCTCTAGGATGGACTGGTTGGATCTCCTTGCAGTCCAAGGGACTCTCAAGAGTCTTCTCCAANGCTTATTTAACTTATATGCAGAGTACATCATGAGAAATGCTGGGCTGAAAGAAGCACAAGCTGGAATCAAGATTGCCGAGAGAAGTATCAATAACCTCAGATATGCAGATGACACTGCCCTTACGGCAGAAAGTGAAGAACTAAAGAGCCTCTTGATGAACGTGAAGGAGGAGAGTGAAAAAGTTGGCTTAAAATTCAACATTCAGAAAATGAAGATCATGGCATCTGGTCCCATCACTTCATGGGAAATAGATGGGGAAACAGTGGAAACAATGACTGACTTTATTTTGGGGGGCTGCAAAATCACTGCAGATGGTGAGTGCAGCCATGAGATTAAAAGACACTTGCTCCTTCAAAGAAAAGTTATGACAAACCTAGATAGCATATTAAAAAGCAGAGACATTACTTTGTCAACAAAGATCGGTCTAGTCAAAGCTATGGTTTTTCCAGTGGTCATGTATGGGTATGAGATTTGGACTATAGAGAAAGGTGAGCACCAAAAAATTGATGATTTTGAACTGTAGTGTTGGAGAAGACTCTTGAGAGTCCCTTGGACTGCAAGGAGATCCAACCATTCCATCATAAAGGAGACCAGTCCTGGATGTTCTTTGGAAGTACTGATGCTGAAGCTGAAACTCCAATACTTAGGCCACTTGATGTAAAGAGCTGATTCATTTGAAAAGACTCTGATGCTGGGAAAGATTGAAGGCAAGAGGAGAATGGGACGACAGAGGATGAGATGGCTGGATGGCATCACTGACTCAGTGGAGATGAGTTTGAGTAAGCTCTGGGAGTTGATGATAGACAGGGAAGCTGGTGTGCTGTGGTCCACGGGGTCGTGAAGAGTCAGACACGACCGAGAGACTGAACTGAAACTGAAACTGACACATCCATTCATGACTACTGGAAAAACCATAGCTTTGACTAGACCGATCTTTGTTGGCAAAGTAATGTCTCTGCTTTTGAATATGCTATCTAGACTGTGGCACACGGGCTTCCTCTAGTTGCTGTGTGCCAGGGCTGTGTCCTCTGCATTGCAAGGTGGATTTCTAACCACCAGACCACCAGGGAGATCCCCCATTTTTTCTGCTTCCACTTGACTTCTCCCCTGACTTTTGCTTAGAGAGGTAATTAAAGGTTTAGAAAACTTAATTTATTACACACAAACCATCAAAACTCATTTCCAGCAGAAAAGCCCAATCTGGGTGATACTGTGCAAGCCCCGCCCACGTCGGGCAGCAGGGAGGGAGGGCTGGCCGGAGCGTGGCAGTCTGCACCTGGCCGACATCCCGCGTGTGTCCACAGAGCTGGTCATGCTCCTGGAGTGGTGGTCGTGCACGGAGTGCACCCTGTTCACCGACCAGGCCACGGTGGACAGCTTTGGGAAGGAGCACGCAGTCATCATCCTCAACCACAACTTTGAAATCGACTTCCTCTGTGGGTGGACCATGTGCGAGCGCTTCGGTGTGCTGGGGGTGAGCAACATAGGGGTCCCAGGAGGGTGTGGGGTGAGCCACATGGGGTCCCAAGGAGGGGTTGGCATGGCTCCTTGGGGGGTCTGGAGTCTCCAGCCTCTGAGTTTTTGTTTACTCTATGTTTAGCCCCTGGTCCCTCTGAGCTAGGCGTGTGAGCATGGCTGACCACATGGGTTCTGGGACTGCAAGCTGCCCCAGGGCTCCCTCCTGAGATCAGGTGTTACTGCCTTTCCTTTGCAATCCTTCCCCATTGGCTCAGCTGCCTCAAATGAGAAAGGCTGAGGGGCCCCCTGCAGGGAAGCCCAGTGTGTGGTGGCCCTGGCATCATCCTCAGCAAGCCCCCAGCCAGGCAGCCGGAGCTGCCCTGAAGTCCCAGTACACCCTCTAGGCTCCCCTCCTGCCCGCGCGCCCTCCTACCAGCATCAGCCAGATCTGCCCATGGATTCCCAGCTAGGGGCACCTGCACTCTGGGGCCCCGCACATCCCAGTGGCATCATGCTCAGGGTCAGGGTCTCCCGATGACAGCCAGTGTGAGGGCTGCCTGCAGGGTGCTGCCCGTGGGGACTTCGTGGCCATGATGCGCCAGCTGCTCCCCCTCCCTTCAGAGTTCCAAAGTCCTGGCGAAAAGAGAGCTGCTCTACGTGCCCCTCATCGGCTGGACCTGGTACTTCCTGGAGATTGTATTCTGCAAACGGAAGTGGGAGGAAGACCGGGACACCGTCATCAAAGGCCTGAAGTCCTTGGCCAACTACCCCGAATACATGTGGGTGAGTGAGGCGGCGGGGCAAGGCCACACAAGCTGTGTTACCTTGGGCATCAGGAACGCAGCCCAGGTTATTAGTTGTAAAGCCAACACGAGCCTCTGAGCTCCAGGGCCACGGCCCCGCCCCATGCACCTGCGGGCTTGGGAACCCCTCTTAGACCACCTGCTTCCACCTGCTCCAGGTGGGCCCCGCACATCTGGGCCCACACAGAGGAGATGCTGCTGGGCTGAGTTGGGAGCACCCCTGGAATGTTAGTGGAGAGTCTGCCCAGGCACCCAGGCTGTTCTGTGGAGTCAGGTGTCAGGACAAGCCCTGTGAGCCACACTCCTGTGGGTCAACGTGGACTTCAATTCCTAGAAGGTTTGCATTGCACTCAAAAGCCGCCCTTCAAGGGCAGAGCGGCGCCTGGGGGGTCCTTTCTGACCCCTTGGCTGGAGTTTGACGAACAGCCATCTGAAATGATCGGTATCAATCGGTTTGAAATCAGTTCTTTCTGATTATTCTTTCTGGTCTCTGATGGCAGTTATTTGTGAACCGGCTGTTTATGTATTTGGTGTCTGTAACTCACATTGAGGCAGAGGGATGGAAGATTTTGTTTTCCACAAGCCCCCCAGAGGCTGGCACCCAGGGACAGCGAGTCTCACTTCTCCCCAGGAAGGGTCTTTTCACTCCCTGGGAGTAGGCGCAGTGCTGCCCCCATCTGTATACGGACGTGACCGCAGCGTCTCTCACTGGCCTCTCCCCCACCGCGTCCTAGTTCCTCCTGTACTGTGAGGGCACTCGCTTCACGGAGAAGAAGCACCGCGTCAGCATGGAGGTGGCCGCCTCCAAGGGGCTGCCCGTCCTCAAGTACCACCTGCTGCCTCGGACCAAAGGCTTCACCACCGCGGTCCAGTGCCTCCGCGGGACAGGTAAGAGCTGCCTGCCCTGACCACCACCAGCCCAGACTCCCAGCAAAGTAAGAAAGGAAATCAGTGATTTGCCAGAAACCAAATCAGTGAGTTATGTGTAAAATACAGAATGCCAGTGGCATTAAAAGGAGACCTGAGTTCGTGGATTTACATATTGTAAGATTCTTGTCATTTTTTGAGGTGATAAAATACTAGTTAATGGAAAACAACTAAAGTGATAATTTTTTTTTAAGTATATAACTGAAAACCTTATAAAGGAAAAAATAGATATCCAATTAATCCAAAAGGATGGCAAAATCAAAGAAAGGGACAAAGCACAGGGTGGATAGGAAACAGCCAGACAGCAGCTTTAAACACAAGTGACTCAACCAAACGCCCCGATGAGAGATGGGAACCCTCACAACGGGCATCCAGGTGGAGAGCCACGGTGGGCCAAGCTGCCGGATGTCACCTGTCACCCTCTGCGCCCTCCCTGCAGTCACAGCTGTGTACGACGTCACGCTGAATTTCCGAGGAAACAAGAACCCCTCTCTGCTGGGGATCCTCTATGGGAAGAAGTACGAGGCGGACATGTGTGTCAGGTGAGCTACTGCCCACGGGGGGCGGGGCCGACGGGGCGGGGCCGACCCGGGACCAAGCCAGCCTGCACCTTCTGCGCGGCTCCTCTCCTCTCCCGGACGCCCCCACGTGGAGGTGCTGGGATATTCCACTCTCCAGGATTAGCGCACAGTGGGGCCCGTATTGAGCAAAGGAGGCTGCGTGAGGTACAGGCAGAAGATTCCAGAAGCTCCAAGGGAGGCGTGATCCTCCCCTTGGAGGGAGCAGAGGCTTTTGGGAAGAGGCTTTAGAGAGCTAACACGGGCAGTGAGTAGGCTTTTCATAGGCAGGAGAAGGGCAAGCTGTCCCATCCTCAGCGGCATGCCCACGTGGTCCCCTTTTCATGGTATACAGCCATCTAGACCACCTGGGAGTGATGGTGGGGTCAGAGCCATGTCCTCCGCCTCCCTCTCCTGGCGACCGTGGGCTGAGTCGGCAGGTTCTATCCTAGCCAGCCTGAACCCCCTTGGCTTAGAGGCAGCCAATTCGGAGGCACATCAAGCTGGGTAACACAGGGCTACTTGGGATGGTGGGATCCAGGTCTGTAACGAAAGATCAAGGTCGGGGACTAGAGTTGTGTTGCAAGGTCTTCCTGTCTCACAGCCACACTCTGACCTCCACATTTCTCTGCCTCAGAAAGAGAAGACAAACCACCCACAAAGTCTGGCGGGGGTGGGGGCCGTGGTGGTGGAGACACAGTAGTGGCCGCCAGGGGCTGGTGATTTTTCCGGGGCCCTGCAGGTCCCCGTCCTCCTCAGGGAGCCCTCGAGGCAGATCTTGGTCTAGCCCCTGGATAGTAAGGGGCTCCGGGCATCCCAGATGCTCATGGTCAGAGCTGGCAGGTGGCAAAGCAGCTGGTGGAGGGGGGACCTACCTGGTCCAGCTCCAGGCTGGTGCTCAAGCCTGTCCCCAGGCTGCACTACCCTCCGTGTGGACGTTCAGCTCCAGTGGGAGAGGACTGGCGCTGTAATCTGCTCTTTTTCTCCTTTGTTGCAGAAAACGAGGGGCTGTATTCAGTATCTTAATAGATATATTCTTAGAATTTTGGAAAGTTTCAACTTACTGCTTTGTATTATGTACCGTTTGGGTGTTTCGGGCAAAAGCAATATTCCAATGGGTCCAGAACATACCTGTAATCAAATAAGTCAAGGTTCACATGACCCAGTGGAGTTTTGCTTCATTTTCCCATCCCCTGCTGAAGAAGATGCCCCAGGGGCCTGTGATTAGGCAGGGCCAGGGCCATGGGGATGGTGGCTCGAGGCTCTCCTGTGTCCATGCTGGCAGTTGGGGCCACCATCCTCAAAGTGGCTTGAGTCGACTCTAGGAGATAGTATTCATATTTATCTCATCATTTAAAATTTTACATATTTCATGCTTCATACAGCAGACATACAACAGAACCTGTATGTGGTATCTGTGCAATTAGGGGAGAACAGTCAGTTGAGTTTGACGCTGTGGGCAGTCACCTCTCTGCAGACAAACCTCTCCTGATTTCCTTTCCGTCCGAGGTGGGGCCTGCGATGAGTCCCTCAAGCGGCGCCTCTCTTGGTGTGGTCTGGGGACTGCTGCAGTGCCCCACACCTTCCGGGCCCACAGAGCTAAACCGTTTTGTTCACTAGGGGGGTTCAGTCTTCTGTCCTCTGAGTGCACAGCGGGGTCTCCCGGAGACTGCGTGATGTGTGCTCAGATGTCTGGATTGCGAGTGCTTGTAAAAATCCTGTTTTCATTTTGAATACGGTAAAATGGATAGGTACAACCCACAAAAAACAAAGTTCTCAACTTTTAGAGAGAAAAAAAAAAAAGGTTGATATTCCTTCAACATAGGAGATTTGCCTCTGGCTGTGGAAATTTCTCCTCTCTCTTCTCTCACCCTGGGCCCTCCGAGAGATAGGCAGGCAGTCAGGCCCGGCAGTGACCGCGGTCCGCTGGTTAAGTGCGCTCGGCGGCCCCTGCTGGCGATCCTGAGGTATTGCAGTGCCCTGGAAAGAGGTCTTACCAGGTAGACACCTCCCATCCTGGGGCTGGTAATTCAGCTGATGATACGGTTTATACATAAGCCACGGTCCCAGTTGAAGTCATCAATTTGTTATGTGAGATTAAATTTTCAAAATCTCTTCAGCTTTTCAGGCAAGTAGATTTCATTTGTGAAAGATGAAGTTTTCTTTGCCTCATGAAAGACACTCTCAGCGATGATCACATCCAAAGACGAACTGCAAGACTAAACCTCCTGCTGAGGCTAATGAACAGTCAGCCTTCCCAGTGGGGCTAACTGCTCCTATCCATGGGGACACTCCCGAAGTGTCCCCGTGCAATGCTTCAGCGCTCCTGGACATTTGAAGCGCCTGCCGGGGCCCTTCTTGATCCCTCACAGTCCTCCGAGGCACGGGACACTGCTCAAGGAAAAGTTACTTTGATGTTTGTGTGTTCCTAGAAACTGAGAGTCAGATTTGAATAGAAAAGGCAGGACTTTGAATAGAAAAGGCAGGACTTCATAAACTGTACCAGGAGAAGGTAAAAGTGCCCAGCTCCCCCCACCTCCACCCCTACCCCTGGGGTCTCACAGAGGTTCCTGATGCACAAGAAATTACTTTTCCTTGTTTCAGTTGGATATCATCTGGTAATTCACTTTGCTTTCAATCTTCTTAATGAAACAGGAGATTTCCTCTGGAAGAGATTCCACTGGATGAGAAGGAAGCAGCTCAGTGGCTTCATAAACTGTACCAGGAGAAGGTAAAGGCGCCCAGCTCCCCCCACCTCCACCCCTACCCCTGGCGTCTCACAGAGGTTCCCAAGGGGCAGCTAACAGGGCAGGCAGGTAGCGCGCCGACTGCCTCTAGAGACAGGTGTGCTGTGCCACTCTCAAATTCTTCTTTCCAATCCTTTTCTGCGTCTTTCATTTTTCCTAACTTTCAAGAAAATAACAAACTAGAGAAAAGTGTAACGGATATCACAGTGCTTGTATAACCATTGCCGATAATGTCACATTTGTTTCATTTTGTGTGTCTAACAGAAATTGTAGGTATGCAACACACATTATATGTGTGTGTGTGTATACATATGATTTAATATGTAAGAGACACAATATAGATGACACGACAGCCTTCTTGGTGACCCCACCCAGCCCCTCCTCCATTCCCCTGACGTGCCTCACCCCTGACTCTTCGGTTTGTTTTATACACACAAACATACAGGGCACTAGGTTCTCACCTTCAGCAACAGAGAGGCTCAGATAATCAGAAAGCCCTTCTAGTATAAAACACATACCCTTTTATAAGGGTTTTAACCAAGTAACAGGAGCTTCCCAGGTGGCGAAAGGGTAGAGTCCATCTGCCAATGCAAGAGACACAGGTTCCACCCCTGGGTCGGGAAGACCCCCTGGAGTAGGAGGTGCAGCCCACTCCAGTCCTCTTGCCTGGAGAATCCCAGGGACAGCGGAGCCTGGTGGGTTCCTGGTGCCGCAGGGAGTGAGACATGACTCAGCACACGTGCAGCAGCAACCAAGTAGTGTGCGAGACATATGTCTTCAGAGGAATTTAAGCAGGCTTTTAAAATTTAAAAAATAAAATGCACATCCACTGGCAAGTGCTAAAAAGAGTAAGGGACCCTTCGCAGGAGCGAAGGAGGAGGTGGGACTGGAGTCAGCCGGGAAGGCCGGGAGTGGAAGCTCATGGAGTCTGCTGGTCCCCCACCCTGTGGTCTTCAGTTTTGATGGAAACAAAAGACACGGATTTGACCGCCCTCGGGGCTGGCAGTTAGAACTGAAGACCCTAATGAGGCTGGGACCCTGTTGGACTAAGTAGGAGTTCCTCCGATTTGACCTTTTACTTGGACGGTCGTGTCCCTCACTGAAACTTCGAATGGAAAGGGGAGACTCAGAACTTTATAGAGGGACCACTAAGTATCAGTGTCGTGACAAGAATTTGTCCGCCCCCTGCAGCATGATTGTTGTATCAAGTTCTACAAAATCAAAATATCAGCATAAAAAAGTGGTTCCAGGTGAATCTCTCTAGAGTCCCTGAGAGAAGCACATGTAAAGCTAGAAGAGCGCGACTCCGGACTCAGGTGCTGAGACTTCTGCTGGAGACGAAGTCACAGCACTGTTCTTAAACAGGCGGGGGACGTCGTACTAACAACATAGTTCAAGAACAAAATCAAAATATCAGCATAAAAAAGTGGTTCCAGGTGAATCTCTCTAGAGTCCCTGAGAGAAGCACATGTAAAGCTAGAAGAGCGCGACTCCGGACTCAGCTGCTGAGACTTCTGCTGGAGACATGCTCATAACCGAGACCCGCCATGCGTGAGCCACAAGCGGACAATTAAACCCTCCCGAAACTTCAGCTATGGAACTACCAGGCAGAGACTCAGATCAGTTTCCTTGAAATGACCAAGCGACAAAGAAGGGATTGAGGACTTCCCTGGTGGTCCAGTGGAGAAGAATCCGCCTACCAGTGCAGGGGTCATGAATTCAGTCCCTGGTCCAAGAAGATTCCATGTGCCTCGGGGCCACTAAGCCCATGTGCCACTACTGAGCTCGTGTGCCACACCTACAGAAGCCTGTGCACCCTGGCGCCCATGCCCTGCAACAAGAGAGGCCGCTGCAACGAGAAGGCCGCGCACCACAACCAGAGTCGCCCCCACTCGCCTCACCCAGAGAAAGACCGCGTGCAGCAGCAAAGACCCAGCACAGCCAAAAATAAAAATTGACACACATTCCTTAAAAAGAAGGAGGGATTGAAAACAGAAGAATAAGACCTATCAAAAATGGAACAGATCTGAGGAAAAACCAAGTAAGATATACAAGCATGAGAAATCTAGTAATTGACAGTAAAATCTTAGTTAACAGATAAGATAGAAGATTTGATACAGCTGAAGAGAGAATTAGAAGCTGGAATCAAGACTGCTGGGAGAAATATCAACAACCCAGATATGCAGATAATACCACCCTCATGGCAGAAAGTGAAAAGGGACTAAAGAACCTCTTGATGAAAGTGAAAGAGGAGACTGAAAAAGCTGGCTTGAAATTCAACATTAAAAAAATTAACACCATGGCATTTAGTCTCATCAGTTCATAGCATATAGAATGCGGGAAAGTGAAAGCAGTGACAGATTTTATTTTCTTGGGCTCCCAAATCACTGGAGATGGTGACTGTAGCCATGAAATTAAAAGATGCTTGCTCCTTGAAAAGAAGGCTATGATAAACCTAGACAATGCAGAGACATCACTTGGCCAACAAAGGTCCGTATAGTCAGTTCAGTTTAGTTCAGTTCAGTTCAGTCGCTCAGTCCTGTCCGACTCTTTGCGACCCCATGAATCTCAGCATGCCAGGCCTCCCTGTTCATCACCATCTCCAGTTCACTCAGATTCATGTCCATTGAATCTGTGATGCCACCCAGCCATCTCATCCTCGGTCATCCCCTTCTCCTCCTCCTGCCCCCAATCCCTCCCAGCATCAGAGTCTTTTCCAATGAGTCAACTCTTCCAAAGAAATCTCAGGGCTGATCTCCTTCAGAATGGACTGGTTGGATCTCCTTGCAGTCCAAGGGACTCTCAAGAGTCTTCTCCAACACCACAGTTCAAAAGCATCAGTTCTTCAGCGCTCAGCCTTCTTCACAGTCCAACTCTCACATCCATACATGAACACAGGAAAAACCATAGCTTTGACTAGACAGACCTTAGTCGGCAAAGTAATGTCTTTGCTTTTGAATATACTATCTAGGTTGGTCATAACTTTTCTTCCAAGGAGTAAGCGTCTTCTAATTTCATGGC
>SJYX01006487.1:222586-246575 GCA_006410675.1 Oreotragus oreotragus
TCACTTTCTGCCATAAGGGTGGTGTCATCAGCATATCTGAGGTTATTGATATTTCTCCCGGCAATCTTGATTCCAGCTTGTGTTTCTTCCAGTCCAGCGTTTCTCATGATGTACTCTGCATATAAGTTAAACAAGCAGGGTGACAATATCCAGCCTTGACGTACTCCTTTTCCTATTTGGAACCAGTCTGTTGTTCCGTGTCCAGTTCTAACTGTTGCTTCCTGACCTGCATACAGATTTCTCAAGAGGCAGGTTAGGTGGTCTGGTATTCCCATCTCTTTCAGAATTTTCCACAGTTTATTGTGATCCACACAGTCAAAGGCTTTGGCATAGTCAATAAAGCAGAAATAGATGTTTTTCTGGAACTCTCTTGCTTTTTCCATGATCCAGTGGATGTTGGCAATATGATCTCTGGTTCCTCTGCCTTTTCTAAAACCAGCTTGAACATCAGGGAGTTCACGGTTCACGTATTGCTGAAGCCTGGCTTGGCTATGGTTTTTCCAGTAGTCATGTAAGGATGTGAAAGTCAGACCATAAAGAAGGCTGAGCAGTGAAGTATTGATACTTTTGAGTTGTGGTGCTGCAGAAGACCCTTGAAGAGTCCCTTGGACTGCAAGGAGATCAAACCAGTCAATCCTAAAGGAAATCAGTCCTGACTATTCATTGGAAGGACTGATGCTGAAGCTGAAACTCCAATACTTTGGCCATCTGACGCGAAGAGCCAACTCATTGGAAAAGACCCTGATGCTGGGAAAGACTGAAGACAAAAGGAGAAGAGGGTGGCAGAGGATGAGATGGCTGGATAGTACTACCGACTCAATGGAATGAGAGAAAACTCCAGGAGATAGTGAAGGACAGAGAAACTTGGTATGCTGCAGTCTGTGAGGTCCCAAGGAATTGAATACAACTTAGCAGATAACAACAACAAAGGTTTCGAGGAAATTACTCAGCATGTATCACAGGGGAAGTGAAAACATAAAAGGAAAGTTAAAAGATCCAGAGGCTAAAAAGATGTCCAGAATGTAACAATTGGAGCATCCAGAGGATAAGGTGGGAACAATGATGAAGAGCAGTTGTCAGGAATAATCATAAAACTTCCAGAGTTGAAGAACATGGGTTTTGTCAGGTTCAAGAAACACAAGTCAGGGATGGGACAGATTAAAATAATGTATGTACATACATATGTGTACACATGCACACAAACATACATTACAGAAACATACATGAAATAAACAGAGAACAAGGAAAATAATAACAGCATAAACTAAGCAGAAAACAAAGCTACAAAAGAGGAATCCAGTCCACCAAAAGATTTTCCTTAAACATATTAATAAAATGGAAAACCTCGGGCAAGCCTGACCAATTAAAAGAGAGAAGGAATACGGTGTGTGCCCGTCCCATGGTTGATGGGCAGAAAGACATGTGCATGAGGGTGCAAAGGAGATTGTGTCTCTGGATCAGGGTTAGTTTTTAAAAGTTGGAACCTCTTACAAAGAGTGACCTCTCCCAGCAACAGTATTTGCTTATTTAGCAGGAAGTGAGAAATAACCTGAAAGTGCATTATTAGAAAATAGATACATTATGTTTATTCATTTGCTGGGATTCAGTTAAAATGAATGAACTGCATGCATAGTGTCAGTCTAACTGAATCTTGAGAAAGTAGGTATATGAAAAGCAGGCTGCGGTAGGCGTGTGGTGTGATGCCACTCACAGAAAAGCACGCAGCACAGGAGTGGCCCAGACACGGTTTACACCACAGGGTGCCCGTGCACGGGGTGCAGGCGTAAACCCTCCTGGGGAAGGAGCACACACTGGCCTTTGGGTGCGTGAGGTCAGGACGGGAGAGACTACCACCATCTGCATCGTCTGCTTAGGGGCAGGCGGGCAGAATGGAGCAGGCTGAACGAACGGGCTTGAAAATGTTCTGGAACCCCATGGGAAGGGCCCTTGGTTGCGGGGGGGCACGTGTGGGCACCCTGAGATATCCTTATAGATGTAAGGGTCGCAGCTGCTCCTGAGCTCTCAGGCCTATGGCGCCCGCCCCATGCCCCCTGGGTTGGCAGGGGCAGCTGGTGTCTGACCACACATTGGAAGAGGCTGTGACATTGGGTATTTGTCAAGACCCCTGCCCTGTTTTTAATGTAATGCCAAATACAGCTGAAGAAGCTAAATGCAGAAAATAAAACAGAAAACGGTGAGAAGAGGTGAGACCTAAGCCCCTGAGGTGATTAAGATCACGTGGATGTTCATCTTTCCAGACTTGATCCCAGACGCATGCCTCGTCATACATGTTTTTATTTATATGGAATCGTATGGCACTTAGGTTCTTCAGAAAACTCAGACTATCGTGGTGTATGTCCTTGCTGGCACGTGACGCGTCACAGCTGCAGAGAAGTCTGTCTCGGCATCTCGGCTGCCCAGTCAGGCCGCTGCCACTCGGTGTTTAGCCTGGCCCCGTCTCCCTGTCGAGGACGCTTTCAGGTCCTCACCTGCTCCCTGTCCCGCCATCATTAGCCGCCAGGACACGAAGGAAGGAGAGGTGCAGCAGCTTTCTGTGCACGACCCTGCCGCCGGGCCATGGGCTCCCAGCAGCGGTGGCTGCCACCCTCACTCTGGAGGTGTCACCAGAGACAGTGCGGGGCCTGGCAGACGCTGCAGCCCTGGGGTTTGGGGGTGCCTACTGTGTGCCAGGCGTGGGCTGGTCATTTTCCTAGGAAGCTTGCCCGATCGAAGGGGTTATGTTTCTCAGGCCTTTGATATAAGCCCACCACAGATGAAGGTCATGTCAGCTTCGTCCCGTGGCCCGTGTCATGTGGCCCATCCACTTCAGGTAGAGTCATTTCTTGCCTTTGGGTTATGACAGCAGCACACAAAGGCCACTGTTCCGGTTGACTCTTTCAGGATGCACTGCAGGAGATATATAACCAGAAGGGTGTGTTTCCGGGGCAGCAGTTCAAACCCACCCGCCGGCCGTGGACGCTCCTCAACTTCCTCTTCTGGGCCACGCTCCTCCTGTCTCCTCTCTTCAGTTTTGTCTTGGGCGTCTTTGCCAGTGGATCCCCCCTCCTGATCCTGACGTTCCTGGGGTTTGTCGGGGCAGGTAATGAATGTGAATGATGGTGCGGCTCAAGGGTGGGAGCCTTCCATGTGCTGGTGGCCATGCCCAGGCCTGGAGACAGTCACCCAGCAGCCGGGATCCACCCCAAGCCTTGCCAGCCTCAGAGAGCAGCTCTGACCATTGAGCCACAGGGCCATCTCTCCAGAAAGCTGGCCAGCCGGCCTGCCACCTGCCTGGCATCTTGGGCCAAGAGCTGCGTGGGGAGGGTCCTGGCCACTGGGTTTGCACTTGGGCAGTTGGGGGCATGGGCTGGCATGCTGGGCCGGGGTTCCCCAGGACACTGCCATTGCTCGCACTGTAGCAGATTCAGGGGCACTAAGTGTCGGGCACTGCAGCCTCTCAGCCCTGGCTGAGAACTGCAGGCCTCAATGGGTGCACACCTACCACTGCTCCCCACTACCCAACCCCACAGGCTGGGTGGGAGAAGGGCAGAGGACCCGCCCCTCGCCCCCAGGAAAGTCTGAGCTCAAAGGCAGGCCCCCCCCACCTCCCAAAAAAACGACTTTTCCAGCTTGATGACAAGGTGTTGAGCTAACCTAGCCTTTTTCCTGTTTTAAAGCTTCCTTTGGAGTCCGCCGACTAATAGGAGTGACTGAAATAGAAAAAGGCTCCAGCTATGGAAACCAAGAATTTAAGAAAAAGGAATAATGAATGGCTGTGATTGAACACACATAACCTGACCGTGGTATCCAATTAACTCAATTAAAAACAACAACACACCTAGAGCGGGGAAAAAAAGACACTTAGAAACTATTTTTCTTATTAACTGGTGACTAATATTGACCAATAAAACTTGAGCCAAGAGTAAAGCGGTCGGCAGACCTGCAGATGGAGACGCCAGCCTCGCCCCTGCGCAGGAGAGCCAGGCTGGGCGCCTGCTCTGGGGGGCGGCCGCTCCCGCCCCCAGGGATACGGGGACTCACCTGGCCGGAGGGAGGCTTTGAAAACGTTCTCTTCTCGCGCTTAGATCCCGTTTTTCGGTTTTTATCAATTTTCTTGGGAATTTCCCCCGGCCCTCGCCTCTTCCCCTGCACCCCCTGCGGACTCTCCGCCCTGCTCCCGCTGAGAACTGTGTGCCTGGGTCCCCAGGCCCCCAGAGCACCTACCGGCCGCTGCTACCAGCCCTCACCCGGCCTCTGGGCAGCGGGGACGTGGCCTGGCGAAAAGCACACTGGGCGGGGCTGCGGCGGGAAACGCCCCCTCCCCCGGAGCGCCTACCTAAGCCTGCCTGCTGACACCTTGAATCCGTTTTAAAGCGAGTGGAGCCAGCGAAAACGCGGTGAGATGTCGAATTCTGCGCGTGCCCGGAGCTTAGCTCCTGTCCCCCTTGCTCCCGGCGGACAGCGGCCTTTCATCCCACTGGGGGCAGGGCCGCAGGGGGCCGGCCCCCCACCCCCAGCAGGGCCGGTGCGCCAGGCGCGCTATGCAGGGCTGGCAGATACTTTGAAAAGGCGGTGTCACATCACCCTGTCTTCTAAAGGTGATTGGAGACTTAACACGGAGCTTTTTAGAGGTTTTGTTTTCACAGTTGACCTGATGGAAACCAGAGGTGGGGAGCCTTCCCCACTCCGTTACCTCCCTTCCGAGCAGGTGCGTGTGTCCTGGAGGATGCTGGCCTCTGGGGGAGGCAGGGGAGTCCCTAGTGTCCGGGCAGCATTCTCTCCAGCCTGCAGCGAAAGGGAGGTGTTTCGTGCACTCTCGGGCCTCGTGGCCTGGCCGGGCTGGAAGCCTTGGGGTTTCCCAGCAGGGTGGGCCTGGGCTGCCCCTTCAGCTCCGCCACCGCCTGCATCTGACTTTCTTCTTAAACTTTCAACTTGCTTTTTTAAAGTCACACTCCCCTCATCTTTTTTAGCAAGGGAAAGAAAAATAATGGGTGTTATGTCTGCTGTCCTGTAACCAGCATTCAGAATAGAGGCAGGTTGAATTTTCTAGGGGGGGAAATGAAAGAAGAATGGGCAAAATTATAAACCAAACTGGAAAAAATAATTATGCATTGGCCCTAAGTCTGAATTCTGGGGAGACCTGTGGAAACAGCAGATTGCCTTTACAGTGATACTATTGAATTCTGTGTCGGTGACCTTGGTGATGGCACCAAGCTCGCAGGGATGTGACCCGCAGTTCTGTGCTCGCTCACAGTGACTGTGAAGGCACACATGTCCTCTCAAGGCTGGGCACTGAGACAGTGTGGAAGCCAGCTGCCCTCTGCCACAAAGCCTGCCTCCCGCTTCCCTTTGGGCGTGGAGCCTGACACGCAGTAAGGCCACTTCCACTTGGGTGAGCGGCTCCCTTAGAGCTCGTTTTTCTTCACACAACATGCTGCCCACCTGTGTGTGTGTGTGTGTGTGTGTGTGTGTGTGTGTGTGTGTGATGTGCTAATCCACTCATCCCTGAAGAGCTTAAAGGAAGAAGGTGAAGGGCACTGCTGTGAAGCTACCTTACCTGGAAAGTGCAAATTTAGATCTTTTACCATTTAATTAATAGTTCTTGCTTCCCAGCTAAGTTCCCTCCCCTTGAAATTGATACACAATATATAAATTCTATACTGAGTCAGTAACCAGCTGTGAAGACTCCTGGGTGAATGGAGATTGAGACCATGTGTAGGTTTTAAATCTCAGTGACTTCCTTCTGATTTAACGAAGATTAGCTTGTGCATTTGAATACCAAGCCCTTTGAGAGCAATAAAAATTACACCATGAACGTTTGCTTTTTTTTTTTTTGGAGGGGTGGATCTTGCTTTTCATCCACTTCAGAGGAAAGAGGGGGAGGCTCCTTTAGTTTTTTTTAAATTAATAAATCTCAGAACAGTGCTTTTCTTATTTATTTTCCTTTAACCCCTTTGTTACTGATGTTCTCATTGTCCAAAATCAGGCTGAGTGTTGGGACGGTCCTCCTGGTCACCACCAGGGAGGGTGCACTCCAGATTCAACACACGTGGCCCCAGGTCGGGTAGGGTGGGACCAGGAATCCACAGCGTTGGCTGATCGCTCTGCCAGGGGAGGGGTTTGCTGAGCCTCTAGGGGTGTAGCTCTGTTGCTGCAGCAGCTTCCAGAGCCAGCCCCACTCCCGCTGGAGAGACTAAAGGCAGCAGCTCCAGGCCTTGGCTCCCTCCCACGGGTGCCCGATGAAGGCCAAGTTCTGAGTCCAGGCTGCTGGATGGTGTATTTCTCAGCTCAGGCCCCAGCGGCCTGGACTCAGAACTTGGCACACGTGTCCTGGTGCCGCTTGGCAAGTGGAGTCTGGGTCCTGGGCCCTCCTTGTGTGTCCAGCCGTCCCTCTGGGGGGCTGCAGGGGCTTCTAGGGTGCCTGCAGCACTGTCGCCTTGTGACAGGCGCCCCCCTCAAGGTCCTGTGACAGCCCTGGAGCAGGTGAGCAGACGCTGGGGAAAGGCTTACCTCCTCAGGGGAGACCACTGACAGGACTTTTAACCCCAAAGAAGTGACCCTGGTCATCAGCTCCTTGGTGACAGCGTGCTGGATGCACAGCCCTGTCTGAGCCACAGCCCCCCACTGAGCAGCAGAGTCAGGCTGAAGAGATGGTCTCTGTATGAACTGCTCAGTAATGACTTGAATCAGCGACCTGAGTAGTACTTGCTTGTAAAGGTGACGCAGGCGTGACTGTCTGTCGGGGCAGTTTGGAGTCTCCGCCTTGTTTGCCCGGTCACCCCCGACCCCTGTGTGCGCCATGAGCTCTTTCTCACTCTAACTCAGTTGCTGAGCACCGACGCCCGCCTGCAGGAGAGTGGTGCGCGCAGTCACATACAGGTCAGGCGCTGTCTCCAAGCTGTCCACACCCATGTGACCCCCGTTCATGTCAGGTGTGAAGAACAAGTCCCTCTGCACGTTGCTTTGTCTCTGCCTGAGACACCTAGAGACAAGCCACACAGAATCTTCGGAGCCCGACTGATTTTCAGCTGAGCTGACTGACCTTTGTGTACTGTGCGCTGTTGAGTTTCTCACCACAGCTGCATGCAGCCCTGGCATGCACCGTGGCATGCAGCCCTGGCATGCACCGTGGCAGGCAGTGGTACCTTGTGGTTTCCCCTGGCAGTGTAACCAGGCTTAGGGGTTAAAACCATCAGCCCAACGTGCCCACCTGCTTCCTTCTCAAGACAGCATGTCCCCCCTCCACGTGCCTGCCCCTCTCTAACAAGTTATCTCCCACGCAAAGCCAAGCCTCTCCCCAGTGCCCTTGGGGCCAGCCACGCCCCTGACACCCCCAGACTTGTCCTGGGCTGTGAGTGGTGCTGCAGGCAGGCAGACTTTCCTGTGGGTTCCACATCCTTGCATGTCAGGGCCAGGACACAAATACGCTGGGACCTTTTTTGGGTAGGTGATGTCACACTGCATTCTGCTTGATGCAGGGGTGGACATGCATGAGTTGAGTTCACCCCCAGCACTGGCCACTAGCTAATTCAGTGCAATAGAGGCATTCCCACAAACATACGGGAAGGAAATAAGAGCCCTTGGAGGAACCCAGGAACTCAGGGCAGTTGATTCCAGTCAGGCTGGCGGCAGCCGCACCCTCCTTTCAAAGACAATTGAATTGCTTTAAAATTTGAAGCTTTGTGATGACAGGTTCACTTGGAGTTTTCTTTTCCTATAAACTTTTCAGTTTCTTAACTTTTTGTTTGCAAAAGTATTTTGGACAGAAGTTGAACTGTGAATGAGATACTGAAATGCACTAAATTGTGTTAAACTGGAGTTACTTGATGCCATGAAGAAATGCATCTGATCTGCTTGTATTTATTGTCTCAGAATTGTACGTGGTGACAATCAAATGTTACTTGCCTACATACCAGGAAATTCAACTGGCTTCTGAATCATAACGATCGTCAGCAAGTACTGTAACTGTAAATGAAAATCTCTCTCTTTGGAAAACAACACAAACCATTGACCGAAATGTGTGGGACAGATGTCAGCGTTCTTTTTCCATTATTGATCCTCTGCCGTACCTGACCGTTGGCCAGCTTCAAAGGGTGATAAATTGTATACAGGGTGCAAATGTATTATATGGATGCTTCCTTTTGTACACTTCGTTTTTACAATTTTGCTACAGCTTTATGTAGTGGAGGAGAGTGGTATTTTTGGTCTATGGGAGCCTGTCGGGGGTGGGGGGTGGGGGTGGGAGCTAACTTCGACTCTAAACGCCTGTATCCCGCGAGAACTGGCTGCACTTGCCGTGTGCTGCAAAGGTCACTTTGTACTCGGGTGTGCTCCAGCCTGCCTGAATGGCAGTATNAGCCTGTCGGGGGTGGGGGGTGGGGGTGGGAGCTAACTTCGACTCTAAACGCCTGTATCCCGCGAGAACTGGCTGCACTTGCCGTGTGCTGCAAAGGTCACTTTGTACTCGGGTGTGCTCCAGCCTGCCTGAATGGCAGTATTTTCTAGATAGAATGCTGTGGGTGTCATGCTTATTAAAATTGCTGCTGTAAAAGAGAGGGATAAAATATCCACACTGTGAGACGGTGACTGCCTGCCTCCTCCTGTTCCTGTGCTGCTGGCCCGCGGAGGGTTTTCCTTGGGCACTTCCTGGCCCTTGGGTTCCCTGCCTGCAGGCACCCTGAGGCTTGGACTGTTTCTTGAGACCATCCTGTGATGACACTCTCTGAGCCTCCCCATCTTGTGAAAGTTGCTTTTGGAAGGGAACTCAAGCAGAGCGATGGTCAGGCGAAAACAAGGCAGAAAGATCAGCTGGTGCCTAAAGCATGCTCACTGACCCCTCTGCCTAAAAACCAGTCTGAAAAGCCATCTAGGACAAAAGGGTTTCCAAAGTAGGCATGTATATATCAAAAACTATTTTTTTGTAAAAGCAAATTCACTCTGTGGAGAAAACCCAGGAACCCTTCTTTATAAAGAAAAAAAACTCTTGTCAGAACCAAGAGCTATTCCAGGGTCTGATTTGTCTGTCTTGTGAAAATAAATTGAGCTAAAAGACTCATGGTGTCACTTATGCTCTGGGCAAGGCCCCTGAAGACATGCCTCTCTGCTCTGGGGCCGGTGCCAGCAGTGGGCATCCGCCCTGAGACCTGGGAAAGCCAGGCTCCACTAGGCTCTCCTGACCCACACGTGTCTACCCATGACTTGGCTTTGCAAGTATATCCTGAACTCAGAGCATGTGTGGACCAGCACATGCCTACAGGCCCCCCATACACATGTGTACTGGTGCGCGTGCACACACACACACACACAGGTGCACACATATCCCATTTAGCAAGGGGAGAACTTGAGGTGGTCATGTAGGAACAGCCCCATTAGGAAATGGGATGAAACCCTAAGCCTGCCCTGGGGGCTCCCGTGCCCTGTACCTCCTCCTGCATGGAGCGTGAGCACAGCCTGGTCCAGGCAGTTGCACAGGTGTGGGTTTGAAAGCGCTCCCTAGAGGCTGAAACCTCAGTGGGGAGTTGGAAGTGTCCTGTGGTAGCTTGGAGGAAGGGAGCGAGGACGGGCTGTCTCTGGGCTCCAGTTCCACCGACTGTCAGGGTGTTCCACTTACAGGAGCCAGACCTCCTGCCAGGGCTTGGACACGTAGAGGGACTCTGGGTGCTGTGGGTCTGAGAGCCCTGGAGAGGGGAACGCTGTCTGGGAAGGCACAGCACACCTGCCCTGAGGGCTCTCTGCCTCCCCCGGGGTCTGGGTCACCACTCAGGACTAGGAAGCTCTGGATCATAGCCCTTACAGACTGTGCTAAAATGTTACCACTTACTGGTAAAAGGACTTTAGTGACATCTCTGATTAAACAGTTGTCCCTCCTGCCCAGGACTATGTAAGAAAACCTGACCTACTGGGCCAACCCACGGCCATGGATGTGCTGTCAACCCTATGAATGGCAGGGCGGGAACTGCCACCTCAGGCCCTTGCCTTCTGGATGCCACACGGAGCTGTGCAACTGTCTCAGGATGGCCCTTCAGTGCCCAAAGCCAGCCGGGCAGGTGGGAGTTGTCGGCCCCTCCTCCTAAGTGACATCTCTGATTAAACAGTTGTCCCTCCTGCCCAGGACTATGTAAGAAAACCTGACCTACTGGGCCAACCCACGGCCATGGATGTGCTGTCAACCCTATGAATGGCAGGGCGGGAACTGCCACCTCAGGCCCTTGCCTTCTGGATGCCACACGGAGCTGTGCAACTGTCTCAGGATGGCCCTTCAGTGCCCAAAGCCAGCCGGGCAGGTGGGAGTTGTCGGCCCCTCCTCCTATTCAACCCCTTTTCTGTGGCTTCCAACCAGAACAGAGGATGAGACCAACCTGGCTTTTGCCCCTCTTCAGTGAGAGACTTGGTGTAGAGGGAGGTGGGTGCTGTGCGTCCTGGTAAGGCTCAAGGTCTGGGGTAGTGTGCCCTGCACGGAGCTGCTCCTGGGCTCAGAGGGTTGGAGAGACGCCCACCTTCCGGTGTGGGAGGTACATAGTCCAAACACCCTCCCTCGGCCTCACTGGCCTGTCTCCTGGGGACAGCACAGCACATCTGTGATGTCCTCGGCACGAGGGTGAATGCTCACTGTGCTGAGTCGGGACAGCTGCGAGCAATGCGCTGGTGAGAACTGTTTCTTCCCGGCGGCTCAGTTTCCTGCACACCCCAGGATCTGATGAGCGCAGGGTTGCTGCGGGTGGGAGGTGAAGGCACACGAATGCACCTTCCTGCCAGGCCACACGGCAGATAGGCCGCAGAGCCCAGCGTGGCCACTGAAGCTGAGCTGCCCCTTGCGGTATTCCCGTGTCCTGTCCCCAGTGAGGTGAGACTTATTTTACTATTCTGAACGTTGCTCCCACTTTGACTTTTTTTTTTTTTTTCCTGCACTGACTGGTGGGATCTTAGTTCCCCAAGCTTGGATTGAACCCAGGCCCTTGGCTGTGAGAGCTCAGAGTCCTGATGGCTGGGTCTGTTGTCACAACCATGTCAGCATGTGGAATCTCCTCAGGAGACTCCCAGAAGACTCCTCCCACTGGTAGATGCAAGTGACCCACGAGGCATCACTGCTTGTCCTTCATCCCAGAATCAGCACCCAGAATACCCAGGCGGGCACTGGAGAGCGGTCTGAAGATTGAAGGACTCCATCCCTCTAGACAGCAGCCAGCAGAGCGGTTGCCTCTCGGCGGGACAGCCAGGTCTCCAGAGAGAGGGGAAGTGGGGAACTGGGAGGTGGACCTGGGGTCTCAGCCAGGTCCTCCAGACCTGCTGAGCTCAGCTGGCTACCCCTCCCCATGCCCACCAGTGCCCCGAGAAGCAAGAGAGCTGACCTTGCACTGGGCACACCTGCTGAGCCCCGTGCTGTCAGGTCCCTCCCAGAGGGAGAGACAGAGGCTGGCTCACCCAGTTAGAAAGGGTAAATAAGGGCGGGTCACCTGTCAAAGCAGGTTTTCCTGCTGTAGGAGGGAGGAGAGCCAGGGAGGCTTGAGCCCTAATCCCCACGCCAAGGCAGGGGCTCTGGAAGGCTGGGTGCCCTGAAGGAAGGGCACAGGGCAGGGGTGCGGGCCGTGTCTGTGGCCGGGCCGTGGCCGTGAGCTAACTGGACATGCCAAGGACCCCCGAAGACAGGAGGTGGTGTGTACATTGGAGTGAGGGGCCCAGAGGTAATGACTAAAAAAGTCACAGCTTAAAAACTTAGAGTTACATTTTATTTATGGGAATGTTTAGGGCTTCAAGCCTGGGAGACAGGTCTAAAGTAGTCCCAAGAAACTGCTCCAAGGAGGCGGAGGAGAGTCAGATTATACAGAAGCTTGCAACAAAGGGGGGGAGGCAATCTGAATATAAGAGGCTATTTTAATTAAGGAAAACCAGATACGTCAAGTTAAGGAATTTAGTAGTGCTTTTCTATGTATTGGAAGATGCAAGCATCTCAGCTCAGTTCGGTTGAGTAGCTCAGTTGTGCCCGACTATTTGTGACCCCATGGACTGCAGCACACCAGGCCTCCTTGTCCATCACCAGCTCTCAGAGTTTGCTCAGACTCGTGCATTGAATCGGTGATGCCATCCAGCCATCTCATCCCCAGTTGTCCCTTCTCCTCCTGCCTTCAATCGTTCCCAGCATCAGGGGCTTTTCTAATAAGTCAGTTCTTCACATCAGGTGGACAAAGTATTGGAATTTCAGCTTCAGCATCAGTCCTACCAATGAATATCCACGACTGATTTCCTTGGATCTCCTTGCAGTACAAGGGACTCTCAAGAGTCTTCTCCAACACCACAGTTCAAAAGCATCAATTCTTTGGCACTCAGCTTTCTTTATAGTCCAACTCTCACATTCTTACATGACTACTGGAAAAACCATAGCTTTGGCTAGACGGACCTTTGTTGGCAAAGTAATGTCTCTGCTTTTGAATATACTGTCTAGGTTGGTCATAACTTTTCTTCCAAGGAGCAAGTGTCTTTTAATTTCATGGCTGCAGTCAATATCTGCAGTGATTTTGGAGCCCCCCAAAATAAAGTCTGTCACTGTTTCCACTGTTTCCCCGTCTATTTGCCATGAAGTGATGGGACTGGATGCCATGATCTTAGTTTTCTGAATGTTGAGCTTTAAGGCAACATTTTTTTCAGAGTTTTTTCCACAGTTGGTGGTGATCTACACAGTCAAAAGTTTTGGCATAGTCAATAAAGCAGAAATAGATGTTTTTCTGGAGCTATCTTGCTTTTTCAATAATCCAATGGATGTTGGCAATTTGACCTCTGGTTCTTCTGCCTTTTCTCAATCCAGCTTGAACATCTGGAAGTTCACAGTTCACGTCTGTTGAGGCCTGGCTTGGAGAGTTTTTAGCATTACTTTGCTAGCGTGTGAGATGAGTGCAACTCTGCAGTAGTTTGAGCATTCTTTGGCATTGCTTTTCTTTGTGATTGAAATGAAAACTGACTTTTTCCAGTCCTATGGCCACTGCTGAGTTTTCCAAATTTGCTGACATATTGAGTACAGCACTCTCACAGCGTCATCTTTTAGGACTTGAAATAGCTCAGCTGGAATTCCATCACCTCCACTAGCTTTGTTCATAGTGATGCTTCCTAAGGCCCACCTGACCTCGCATTTCAGGATGTCTGGCTCTAGGTGAGTGATCATATCATCATGATTATCTGGGTCGTGAAGATCTTTTTTGTATAGTTCTTCTGTGTATTCTTGCCACCTCTTCTTAATATCTTCTGCTTCTGTTAGGTCCATACCATTTCTTTCCTTTACCGAGCCCATCTTTGCAAGCATCTAGGCTTACTGAAATCATATGTTTCTTATATACTTCATCTATCTCGGACCAGCATTCTGTTTCTTGATTTTATTACTTCCTTAGCTCCTTGTTCATGCTTCCCTGGCGGCTCAGACATAAAAGTCTGCCTGTAATGCAGGAGATCCAGCTTCCACCCTTGGTCCAGGAAGATCCCCTGGAGGAGGAAATGGCAACCCACTCCAGTATTCTTGGCTGAAGAATCCCATGGACAGAGAAGCCTGGCGGGATACAGTCCATGGGATCACAAAGAATCAGACACAACTTAATGGAACAACAACTTAGTTTCTGGTTCACCAGTCGGTTCACTGAGGGGAGGGGGCGGCAGGTGACAGCTGCTGGGTCGCAGGCATTGTCCTCCCATTTGGGCATCCTCTGGGCTCAGTAATTCACATTTGGAGGCCTGAAGTCACTTACGGCTGTGACATCCTTGTTTACTGATATGGCAGGAAAATACTTCATTTCACAGTGGTAGGCCCTGACCTCCCTAGGTACAGGGCAGGGAGAATGGAGAGGCTCACTGAACATTTGCTCCCTGGTCCTTTGGGCAGGGGAGGTTTACATTTAAGGGCGGAGGAGGATTTGCCTAAGCAAACTGCCCTGAGGGGGCTCCAGGAGTCACCTGTTTAGCACCAGGTGGAGCTGGAACTGGCAGGACATTCTCCTGGCAGAGCTGAACATTTTAAGGTGGGGTTGCTGCCCTTTCTTGGTAGCTCAGATGACAAAGCATCTGCCTGCAATGTGGGAGACACAGGTTCGATCCCTGGGTCAGGAAGATCCCTGAGTCGGGAAGAGCCTCTGGAGAAGGAATTGGCAACCCACTCCAGTATTCTTGCCTGGAAAATCCCATAGACGATGGAGTCTGGCAGGCTACGGTCAATGGGGTTGCAAAGAGTCGGACATGACTGAATGACTCACACTTTCAACTTTGTCCCGGGGCAGGGCCCCGAGCTGTCAGCAGCTGCCAGAATCAGATCAGTCTCATTGAAAGGTCTGGACGGTTCTCAGCACCCTGCAGAAAGGGGACAAGGGCCAACCTCCCTGCCCTCATGACCTGGCCATTATGCTGGCTCTCTCCCAGTGTGACCTGGAGGAGCCTGGACTTTCTGCAGCAAGGGTCATGAGAACTGGAGAGCAAAGGAAAGCCAACCTGCTCAGAAGCTGCTGGAAGGAACTTGGGAAGGTCAAGGCCGAATGGCGGGGGGCGGGGAATCTCCAAGGGGAGTCCTGTGGTGACACTGGAAGTCTCCAGGCAGCACTTGATCAGAACTGTCACTCGCCCCTGGGTTCTTCTCTCTGAGGCCTGAAGGCAATGGGGTGGGTGGTGAGGGAGCAATGGGGTTGTTTGGAAAGGAAGTCCCAAGATGAACTCTTCAAAGGAAAAAGAGCTAAAGTGAAAACAAAGCACCAGTCAACCAGAAAATGTACAACATGAGAGTTGAGGGTGGAGTTTCACTTGGGGCCAAATGAGGACTGTAGCCCGAGAGACAGCACGTCAGAGGGCTCTGAGACACTGCTCCAAAGAGGTGGCGGCAGAGGTCAATAGAAGGAGGGAGGGGGAAGGTCAGTGTATAAGACTGTGGGGAAGGGAGAGTTCAGTGCAACCAAGCACTTACTTTACAGAAGGTTCTCTGCTAGTCACCAGGAGCCGATGTCACCAAGAAGGGATTTAGTGCTTTTCTAGATATGAAGAGATGGAAAGATTGGGATTGTTAGGGGAAGCACAATGGCTGAAACCGCCCACCCTGGCCAGACGCCATAGTAACCATTTGTATGAGTTATTTTATGGCTGGAAGTGCTAGTAAGGAACACGGAACTAACAAGCTACCACTAACCAGAAAAGTCATCTCTTTTTGCCTTTTCATGCTGTTTATGGGGTTCTCAAGGCAAACACTGAAGTGATTTGCCATTCCCTTCTGAGTTACATGGAAGTTCGGAACATTGTATACGAGGTGGTGATCAAAACCATCCTCAAGAAAAAGAAATGCAAAAAGGCAAAATAGTTGTCTGAGAAGGCCTTACAAATAGCTGAGAAAAGAATAAAGGCAAAGGAGAAAAGGAAAGATATACCCATCTGAATGCAGAGTTCCAGAGAATAGCAAGGAGAGATAAGAAAGCCTTCCTAAATAAGTGATAAATGCAAAGAAATAGAGGGGAAAAAATAGAACGGAAAAGACTAGAGATCTCTCCAATAAAATTAGAGGTACCAAGGGAACATTTCATGCAAAGATGGGCACAATAAACGACAGAAATGGAATGGACCTAATAGAAGCAGAAGATATTAAGAAGAGGTGGCAAGAATACACAGAAGGACTATACAAAAAAGATCTTCACAACCCAAATAACCATTATGGTGTGATCACTCACCTAGAGTCAGGCACCCTGGAATGTGAAGTTAAGTGGCCCTTAGGAAGCATCACTAGGAACAAAGGTAATGGAGGTGATGGAATTCCAGCTGAGCTATTTCAAATCCTAAAAGATGATGCTGTGAGAGTGCTGCAGCAAATCAATATGCCAGCAAATCTGGAAAACTCAGCAGTGGCCACAGGACTGAAAAAGGTCAGTTTTCATTCCAATCCCAAAGAAAGGTAATGCCAAAGAATGTTCAAACTACTGCAGAGTTGCACTCATCTCACATGCTAGCAAAGTAATGCTAAAAATTCTCCAAGCCAGGCTTCAACAGTATGTGAACTGTGAACTTCCAGATGTTCAAGCTGGATTGAGAAAAGGCAAAGAAACCAGAGATCAAATTGCCAACATCTACTGGATCATCAAAAAAGTAAGAGAGTTCCAGAAAAATATCTACTTCTGTTTCACTGACTACACTAAAGCCTTTGCCTGTGTGGATCACCACAAACTGGAAAATTCTTCCAGACATAGGAATACCAGACCACCTTACCTGCCTCCTGAGAAACCTGCACGCAGATCAAGAAGCAATAGTTAGTAACAGACATAGAACAATGTACTGATTCCAAATTGGGAAAGGACATGAGTTTGAGCAAGCTCATGGAGTTGGTGAGGGACAGGAAGCCTGGTGTGCTGCAGTTCTTGGGGTTGCAGAGTCAGATACGACTGAGTGACTGAACTGAACTGGCCATTTCCAATATTGATTCTTCCTGTGTGGAACAGCCCATTCCTCCTCTCATATAATCCTTTTTCATGTCTTGCAATAAAGTTTTATGATTTTTTTTCCTTATAAATTATACACATCTGCTCAGTACAGCCACCCATTCTGAGTTTAGATCCTTCTGTGTGTGCATTAAATCAAGCTAATCCTAACACTAACCCTACTTTGATTTTTCCAAACCTCTATCAGTTCACATCAGTCTTTCAGTCGTGTCCAACTCTTTGTGACCCCATGAACTGCAGCATGCCAGACCTCCCTGTCCATCACCAACTGCTGGAGTCCACCCAAACCCACATCCATTGTGTCGGTGATGCCATCCAACCATCTCATCCTCTGTCATCCCCTTCTCCCCTGCCTTCAATCTTTTCCAGCATCAGGGTCTTTTCAAATGAGTCAGCTCTCCACATCAGGTGGCCAAAGTACTGGCATTTCAGCTTCAACATCAGTCCTTCCAATGAACACCCAGGACTGATCTCTTTTAGGAAGGACTGGTTGGATCTCTTTGCAGTCCAAGGGACTCTCAAGAGTCTTCTCCAACACCGCAGTTCAAAAGCATAAGTTCTTTGGTGCTCAGCTTTCTTTATAGTCCAACTCTCACATCCATACATGACCACTGGAAAAACCATAGCCCTGACTAGACGGACCAGACCTCTATATCCTTAGTTATTTCTATCTGCTCAAGCTACCATAGAATTGTGCTTATTTCATGTGCTAACAAGGTAATGCTCAAAATCCTTCAATCTAGGCTTCAGCCATACACAAACTGAGAATGGTTCCTATTTTTACTAGTAAAGATGTGTTTGAGCCGAGTTATAATGATTTAAAATTTGGGATCTGAAACTGCAGCTACTTTGGTACCAACCTAATACTTCCCTGTGCTATACTGTAGAACCTTGTTAATCTGTTCTCTGTATAACAGCATCATCTACTAACGTCAAACTCCAGTCCGTCTCTCCCCTACTCCCCAGCCCTTGGCCACCACAAGTCTGTTCTCTGTATCTGTGAGTCTGTTTCTGTTTCAAAAATAAGTCCATTTGTGCTGAGTTTTATTTTATTTTAAGTATTTATTGACTGCATTGATTTGGCTGCTTCAGGTCTTAGATGCGGCACAAGGAATCTGGGTTGCTTCATGCCGGACCTTTTGTTGGGGGCTCCTTGATTCTGTCACACAGATTTAGCTGCTCTTCAGCATGTGGGATCTTGGTTCCCCAACCAGGGATCAAATCCCTGTCCCCTGTATTGCAAGGCAGATTCTTAACCACTGGACCACCAGGGAAGTCCCCCACTTGTGTCATATTTTAGATTTCACCTATATTCCCAGGTCATAGCACTGGTCATAGCAAACACCCTCTTCCAACAACACAAGAGAAGACTCTACACATGGACATTATCAGATGGTCAACACCAAAATCAGATTGATTATATTCTTTGCAGCCAAAGATGGAGAAGCTCTATACAGTCAGCAAAAATAAGACTGGGAGCTGAGTGTAGCTCAGATCATGAACTTCTTATTGCCAAATTCAGACTTAAATGGAAGAAAGTAGGGAAAACCACTAGACCATACAGGTATGACCTAAATCAAATCCCTTATGATTATGGAGAAGGCAATGGCACCCTACTCCAGTACTCTTGCCTGGCAAATCCCATGGATGGAGGAGCCTGGTAGGCTGCAGTCCATAGGGTCTTGAAGAGTCGGACATGACTGAGCGACTTCACTATGACTATACAGTGGAAGTGAGAAATAGATTTATGTGACTAGATCTGATATATAGAGTGCCTGATGAACTATGGATGGAGGTTCATGACATTGTACAGGAGACAGGGATCAAGACCATCCCCATGGAAAAGAAAGGCAAAAAAGCAAAATGGCTGTCTGAGGAGGCCTTACAAATAGCTGTGAAAAGAAGAGAAGCAAAAAGCAAAGGAGAAAAGGAAAGATATAAGCATCTGAATGCGGAGTTCCAAAGAATGGCAAGAAGAGATAAGAAAGCCTTCTTCCGTGATCAGTGCAAAGAAATAGAGGAAAACAATAAAATGGGAGAGACTAGAGATCTCTTCAAGAAAATTATAGACACCAAGGGAACATTTCATGTGAAGATGGGCTCAATAAAGGACAGAAATGGTATGGACCTAACAGAAGCAGAAGATATTAAGAAGAGGTGGCAAGAATACACAGAAGAACTGTACAAAAAAGATCTTCATGACCAAAATAATCACGATGGTGTGATTGCTCACCTAGAGCCAGACATCCTGGAATGTGAAGTCAAATGGGCCTTAGAAAGCATCACTACGAACAAAGCTAGTGAAAGTGATGGAATTCCAGTGGAACTCTTTCAAATCCTGAAAGATGATGCTGTGAAAGTGCTGCACTCAATATGCCAGCAAATTTGTAAAACTCAGCAGTGGCCACAGGACTGGAAAAGGTCAGATTTCATTCCAATCCCAAAGAAAGGCAATGCCAAAGAACGCTCAAACTACCACATAATTGCACTCATCTCACACGCTAGTAAACTAATGCTCAAAATTCTCCAAGCCAAGCTTCAGCAATACGTGAACCATGAACTTCCAGATGTTCAAGCTGGTTTTAGAAAAGGCAGAGGAACCAGAGATCAAATTGCCAACATCTGCTGGATCATGGAAAAAGCAAAAAAGTTCCAGAAAAATATCCATTTCTGCTTCATTGACTATGCCAAAGCCTTTGACTGTGTGGATCACAATAAACTGTGGAAAATTCTGAAAGAGATGGGAATACCAGGCCACCTGACCTGTCTCTTGAGAAATCTGTATGCAGGTCAGGAAGCAACAGTTAGAACTGAACATGGAACGACAGGTTTCAAATAGGAAAAGGAGTACGTCAAGGCTGTATATTGTCACCCTGCTTATTTAATTTACATGCAGAGTACATCATGAGAAATGCTGGGCTGGAAGAAACACAAGCTGGAATCAAGATTGCCAGGAGAAAAATCAATAACCTCAGATATGCAGATGACGCCACCCTTATGGCAGAAAGTGAAGAGGAACTAAAAAGCCTCTTGATGAAAGTGAAAGAGGAGCGTGAAAAAGTTGGCTTAAAGCTCAACATTCAGAAAACGAAGATCATGGCATCTGGTCCCATCACTTCATGGGAAATAGATGGGGAAACAGTGCAAACAGTGTCAGACTTTATTTTGGGCTCCCAAATCATTGCAGATGGTGACCGCAGCCATGAAATTAAAAGACGCTTACTCCTTGGAAGGAAAGTTATGACCAACCTAGATAGCATATTCAAAAGCAGAAACATTACTTTGCCAACAAAGTTCCGTCTAGTCAAGGTCATGGTTTTTCCTGTGGTCATGTATGGATGTGAGAGCTGGACTGGGAAGAAAGCTGAGTGCTGAAGAATTGATGCTTTTGAACTGTGGTGTTGGAGAAGACTCTTGAGAGTCCCTGGGACTGCAAGGAGATCCAACCAGTCCATTCTAAAGGAGATCAGTCCTGGATGTTCTTTGGAAGGAGTGGTGTTAAAGCTGAAACTCCAATACTTTGGCCACCTCATGCGAAGAGTTGACTCATTGGAAAAGACTCTGATGCTGGGAGGGATTGGGGGCAGGAGGAGAAGAGGACGACAGAGGATGAGATGGCTGGATGGCATCAATGACTAGATGGATGTGAGTTTGAGTGAACTCAAGGAGTTGGTGATGGACAGGGAGGCCTGGCATGCTGCGAATCATGGGGTTGCAAAGAGTTGGACACGATTTAGTGACTGAACTGAATTAATATTCCCAGGTGGCACTAGTGGTAAAGAATCCACCTGCCAGGACAGAAGACATAGGAGACACAGGTTGATCCCTGGATCAGGAAGATTCCCCTGGAAGAGGAAGTGGCAACCTGCTCCAGTATTCTTGCCTGGAGAATCACATGGACAGAGCAGCTTATGGTCTGTACTCCATGAGGTCACAAAGAGCTGGGCATGACTGAAGCGACTCAGCGTGCACATTAGTGATATCAGATGGTATTTGTTCTTCTCTTTCTGACTTACTTGGTGTGATAATCTCTAGGTTCAGCCATGTTGCTGCAAATGGCGCTGTTTCATTCTTTTTGATGGCTGAGTAATATTCCATTGTTCATATTCCATTGTTCACATCTTAATCTATTCACCTGTCAGTGGACATTTAAGTTGCTTCCATCAACATCCTGTCTTAAAGTAATAACCCCGGAATTCATGGACATTTTTCACTTTCCTTCCTACAGTGCGTGTGCTTAGGGCAGTGTTCACATCTGTGTCCCCCACTCCCGACCACCCTCAAATATTTCCTAGCACCTGCAATTCTTTCTCATTTTTACCCCCAATGTCACTATTGCTATTTTCCCAGAGAGTTCCTGTTTGCCTGGATTCCCCATGTCTGCACTTCTGGGTTGATAGCTGTCTTCCATCTTAGAACCCCCCTGCTAGGCTCATTGTTCTCAGAACAAACCTTTGGGAATTTCCTCGAGTGGGTCTGTTGGTGGTAGACAACTTTAGCTTTTCTGCAAACATCTTTGTCTTGTCCTGATTTTGAAATGAAGTTTGGCTGTGTGACTAGTTACAAGCCGTCATTGCTTTCTCTCAGTATTTTCAGACAATTTCCACTCCTGTTGCTCGGAGGCCTGTGGACAGGATCTCATGCCTGGTTGCGAATTCGTCCTTTCTCTCTGCCTGTGCAGAAACCCTTCCTCCTCTTTGTCTTTGCTGTCTGCAGGCACACTAGAATGTCTGAGCATGAATTTATCTTTATCTGGCTTGAGGTCTGATTTGCCCCCTGCCTCTGAGAATACAGTCTTTCATCAGTGCTAGCGATTGCTCAGTCATCATTGTGCCTCACATTTTGTCTTTGCCCTGTTCCTTCCTGCCTTCCCTCTATAACTCCAGCCAGGTGTGTGCTGTGCCTGCCTTTCCATCCCCAGGCCTCAGACCCTCTTTCTTGTGCCCCACCTCTGCGTCTCTCTGCACGGCATTATGGCCAGTTCTGTGCATCTGCCCGCTGACACATTCTGTCAGCAGCCACATCCAATCTGCCCTCTAAACTGTCCGTTAAGTCTTTTTTTAGATGGCTTGTTTATTCATTTTTGGTTGCGCTGGGTCTTCGATGCTGATGCAGGTCTTCTCTGGTCCTGGTGAGCAAGGGCTTCTGTTGGCAGCGGCTCCTCTCGTTGCTGAGCACGGGCTCTAGAGGGGGTTTCAGTAGCTGTGGCGCATGCGCGTCTTGCTCCATGGCGTGTGGGATCTTCCTGGACCAGGGGCTGAACTGGTGCCCCCTGCATTGGCAGACCAATTCTTAACCACTGGACCACCAAGGAAGTGTGCCCATCCACTGAGTCTTAATCTAAAATTTTACATTTTTATCACTATGTTTTTAAAAAAGCACATCCCTTCTCTTTTCCACATAGTATCATGTTCCTGCCCCATGCCTTTGATCCCCTTTCAATAGCTGAAACATTCTGGATGCACAAAACCATGAATGGCTAAGCCCCAAAGAGTCTTCAGTCCTGGAAATACTCCTCCTCACCCAGCACAGTCAGGGCCAAGGAGCTCTCCAGGGAGGTATCTCCTTTCTTGGATTACGAGGCCATTGGCATAAGGCGCGCGAAGTGGCCGGAGGTGTCCATAGCTTTATTGCTGTGCAGAACTTAGTGTATCCCCTGTGGAGCATCCCCGACATTTCCCCCAAACTAGAGCCGCCAGTCCAACAGGATCTAAGTTTGCAGGCACGAGAAGCACACATTTTGCAGGTGGATCCTGGAGTTAATGGGGAGAGGAGCCAGCTCCACCCTTCCCTGTGGGGAGTCTGATTATGAGAGGATATTACTGTACATTCGCTGTTGGCTAAATACATAGACAGTGTCCTGGAGCTAACACCTCACCCCTGAGGACACTGAGCCTTGGCCCCACTTGCTTTGTGAGGCTGGGCTTCCAGCAGCGTGGGGAACCAGTGACAGAGCGGTGGTCTCTGTGGCCACAGCTCTTCTGCTACAACGTGAGTCCTCGGTCTGAGGCTGTGATGTGTGAGGTCTCCTGAGCATGGACTGGGTGCTCCAAGGACCCTAGGAGAGCAGTGTGGGCTCAGATCCTGGGGTCCAGGGAGCAAGCCCTGGGCTGGAGTTGACATCACCTCTGCTGGTGATGACTCACTGGCCCCTCCAGTGAGGATGGGGGTCTCCTCTCACCAGTCTGCCCCCGGTTGGCTGGTTGAGCTCCTTGAGAAAGGAACCCTTGTCACGGACTCAGTAGCACAGCCTTCTGCGGGCAGCTTGGACATTCGGCCACATCACCCTTGGAGAGCCGGAGTGGGAGTTGCCTTGCAAGTGGCCGGTGAGTAAGATGCTGACACCTGCCCCTGGGCCATCTGGCCCCCTGTCGTCCTCTGTGTGGATGCTCTCTGTGGACGGAGGTGGGACACAAAGATGCACACACTTTGGGCCACCCCCTTAGACCCATCCATGTTCCCTAAGGCAGCCTACCAAGGCCTTCCCCCCAGACCTTCCGGTTCGGGTTGTCGTCCTCTGTGTGGATGCTCTTTGTGGACGGAGGTGGGACACAAAGATGCACACACTTTGGGCCACCCCCTTAGACCCATCCATGTTCCCTAAGGCAGCCTATCAAGGCCTTCCCCCGAGACCTTCCGGTTCGGGTTCCAATCCGCTGCTCCCAGGCCATTCGCCACTGCCCAGAAGTTCTCTCGTGGCATGCCCTCAAGCCACCTCTCCCTCCATCCAAAGGCAGGCCACCATGGCCTCTGTAATCACTGCTCACTGGCCCTCGGGGCCACCTGTGTGGGCTGGGGTGCAGCCGTGTGTATGTTCCTTTGCACTATCATGTCAGGCTGAGCCACTCACGAATCGGATCTAGGCTGCCCCCCTAGTAGCGTCTTAGGACTTAGGGGACACCCCCAAGTGGCCAAGCTGAGACTGAGGGGGAGGTGTCAGGATGACAGTGGTGACAGGAAGGTCTGGACCGCAGTCTGGGTAACTTCCTCGTCCCTGGGACAGCGGTTTGCGAGCCCCTAGCTCAGGAGGGGCAGTTCCAGTCACACCCGACATCGGTGCTGAGTCCTCAGGACCTGCCAGGACCCAGAAACTGGAACAGTGTCTAGCTCCCTGAGCCAGAAGGACTGGCATCACACATCGTACAACCCAGGGGGGCCCTTCCCGCTACCCCCAGGGAGCCCGGCTTGGCGTCCGCATCCTGGACCACGGCACTGGCCATGGAGAGTGGCTGCCGGAGCGCCTGTGCAGTGGCGGTGCCCCGCTGGTGCCCGCCCTCTGCTTAGTGGAGAGCGGGTACTTCTGGTCTTCCTAGGACACTGGTCAGACGGGGGACTCTCCGACTACACAGGTGCATCTGCTGCAAGTCTCCGCCCCCTGAGCCTCCCACCCCTCCTTCACACCCTAGCTAGGCAGTGCCGGCATCTCCATGGGCTACAGGGAGTCACCGTGGCCACGCCCCCTGGCCGGCCCCTTCACAGTTCATCAGGGTCACCCAGACACCCGCCCAGCACATTAGGGATCCCGAGTCTGGGGGACAGAGCCCAGGCTC
>SJYX01006487.1:257267-331438 GCA_006410675.1 Oreotragus oreotragus
TGTATAAGAGACAGCCTTTGGGGACTGGAGTTCTTTCGTTCAGCATAATTCTGTCAAGATCCACTCAGGTGGTTGTGTATATCAACAATTTAGTCTTTTTGCTGCATAGTCTTCCGAGGTGCCAATGGACCACACATTGTCAGACTAGTCACCCATCAAAGGACACCTGGGTGGTTTCCGGTTTTCGGTTACTAGGAATAAACCTGCTGTGAGCAGCTGCTGCCTGGCCTTTGGTTTTGGTGCAGCCCTCTGTGGTGCGGGTCTGAGTGGTGGGGCAGAGCAAACTGTGAGGCCTCCCTCTAGACGAAGCATCTGCAATATCCCAATACATAATTGATCAGGCTCTCTGCAGCCTGGAGACGGCGTAATGGGCTACCAGGAAAGACTGTTTGGGCTCCAGTTCCAGCAACCTTTGAAAAAGCAAATGCTATCTCAGGAGAAAAGGATCCAGGGAAAAAACAAAAACATTCAGCGGACATCAATTAATAGGAATAGCATCATTTTCACCGGTATTAAAAGGGATCACTAAACCAGAATGTGTGCTAAATTCAAGTGTTTTCTAAATTCCCATGTGAAAAATAAAACCTCCGATAGGTCTGCTTAGGGGAAAAATAGCTCACTTACCACCCGTGAGCTGGAGTGTTGCCTGGTAGAGTTTGGAAGAACTTTGACCTCCCCTTCCCTTTGTGCAGAAAGAAAATTCTTCCAAACAAGGGTCGGGCCGGTGAGGCCAGGACACAGCATTGCCATGAAGGAAGAATTTTTAGTGTCTGTCTTTTCAGTCTCGGCACTTCCTTCTCTGTTGGAACAGATTAAGACGTGAGGCCTGGCCTTGGAGTCTACATTTGGTGTCATTCGGTTCATTTTTCTTATTTGAGTAGATGTGAAGTGATACGTTGCTGTCACTTTAATTGGCATTTCCCTGATACCTAATGGATGTTGGGCACCTTTTCATGTGATAATTATTGGCTGTTTGTGTTGAATCTCTCTCATTTTTTTAAAGTTTTGGTCGAGCTGCAAGACTTGCAGAATCTCAGTTCCCTGATTTTTCTTCTTCTGCTGTTCCTTTCCTGCCTCCTTTTGGATTGGACAAATAATTTATATTATTCCATTTTATTTCCTCTGGAGAAGGAAATGGCAACCCACTCCAGTATTCTTGCTTGGGAAATCCCATGGACAGAGGAGCCTGGTGGGCTACAGTCCAGGGGGGTGTAAAGAGTTGGACATGACAGAGCACACACACACACACACCTCTTCATATATACATTTCTCATCTCCCACTTATCACCTCACACCTGAAATTTCTCACTTCACAATGTAACCCATTCACAAATGTGTCATGTCCTTTATCCACCCATCCTTTGTACTGTCATTGTCATACCATTTACTTTTTTCTTTAAGTATTTATTTACTTGGCTGTGCTGGATCTTAGTTGTGGCATGTGGGATCTAGCTTCCTGACCAGGGATCGAACCCCTGCCCCTTGCACTGGGAGCACAGAGTCTTAGCCACTGGACCGTGAGGGAAGTTCCTCATTAACTTCTATATACACTTTAAAACCATCACACAAAGTTATTAAGCATGCTTTAAACAGTCAGCTGTCTGTTAAGGAACCTATGGGAAGAAGAAAAAAAGCATAATTTATGTTTGCCCATTTGTTGATTATTTCCAGGGCTATCCTTTCCTTCCCATACATCCAAGTTTCCAATGTATTATTGATATATTATTTTTTTCACCCTCAAGAGCATCCTAAAGTGGGAATTCCGCCCCACCCTCCCACCAAAAAAAATAATATCCTAAAGTGAAAGTGAAAGAGAGTGAAAAAGTTGGCTTAAAGCCCAACATTCAGAAAACGAAGATCATGGCATCTGGTCCCATCACTTCATGGGAAATAGACGGGGAAACAGTGTCAGACTTTCTATTTTTGGGCTCCAAAATCACTGCAGATGGTGACTGCAGCCATGAAATTAAAAGATGCTTACTCCTTGGAAGAAAAGTTATGACCAACCTAGACAGCATATTGAAAAGCAGACATTACTTTGCCAACAAAGGTCCATCTAGTCAAGGCTATGGTTTTTCCAGTGGTCATGTATGGATGTGAGAGCTGGACTGGGAAGAAAGCTGAGTGCCAAAGAATTGATGCTTTTGAACTGTGGTGTTGGACTGCAAGGAGATCCAACCAGTCCATTCTGAAGGAGATCAGTCCTGGGATTTCTTTGGAAGGACTGATGCTAAAGCTGATGCTCCAGTACTTTGGCCACCTCATGCAAAGAGTTGACTCATTGGAAAAGACTCTGATGCTGGGAGGGATTGGAGGCAGGAGGATAAGGGGACACCAGAGGATGAGATGGCTAGATGGCATCACCGACTCGATGGACGTGAGCTTGAGTGAACTCCGGGAGTTGGTGATGGACAGGGACGCCTGGCGTGATGCGATTCATGGGGTCGCAGAGAGTCGGACACGACTGAGTGACTGAAATGAACGGAAAGCATTTTTTGTAGTCTCTACCTGCTGGCCACAGATTCTTTCAACTTTATCAGGAAATAGCTTTATCTGTTCTTTTTTTACAGGTTTTTTTTTTTTTTTTTTGGACATGTAGTTTTTGGCTGAGTTTTTAAGATTTGGCACTTTAAAGGTTTATACAGTGGTTTTTTGTGTGGTGCAAAGTCGGTGGAAATTCTTATTATTTTCCCCTGGAAAGTAACTTGTTTTTCTTGGCTGGATGCTTTCAAGACTTTTTTCTTTATGGTTTTCATCAGTTTGACCGCAGTGTGCCTAGGTATGATTTTGAGACCACTTGGTGTCATTTCAGGGGGGCTCTAAAGAGCTCCGGGACCACAGTTCTTTATGTCTCTGCAGAGAATACAGTGAGAGCAAAGTGTTAGATAAGAAGTGATTTATTAGAACAGGACACTGTGAGACTTACAAGCGGGTGGGTGAGAAATGCCATGCCCTGAGAACTCAGTGGACAGTTTTCTAATCAAAGTGGGGAGGAGAGAACTTATCTGTCTTTCTCGAGTAGACACCAAGTTTCTGTTATCAGTTCCTCCCCAGGTGGGGCAGTGGAGTTTACCTGTCCCTCCCTAGATGGTCAGGCCAGGACTGTCATAGCACGTTGGAAAAATATTTTCAGGTCTCAGTACAATGAAGGTCTTTCATTTTGAAGTCACCTTCCCATAAATGATTGTTTTCTGTGTGCACAGAGCTTGGTTCGGGGTCACTGACCGGTTGACACCATTGGGCAGGGTGCAGGCCCCATTTTCTACTGTTGTTCTATTGTTTTGTGGGCATTGTGTAAAAAACTTGTCTTAGGGGCCAAAGAACATGTTTCGGGGGCTCCTCACTCACTCTGCTCATTGGGTAGGACGTGGTTTCATGTCATCTTCGTTTTGTTGTTTGGGGGCGTGTCTTGTGTTTCTGTTGCAAGATTTTGTTGTTAAGCAAACCTGCTTTCTCGAGTAATCATTAACTTACAGGGATCAACCATATTCTTTTTACTTACAATCTACTAGTGGGATTAACTATTTAATCACCTATTTTGTCCCTTCATTCTGTCCCTATCAACTTTATTTGCAGGTCCCCTACTGAAGTTGTCCTGAGTTTCTAAATCTGTAAGTCAATATTATCATCAAGTTTGTGGACTTCTGCCCTCTTCTCAGTGGGTCTCTTGGAACCTCATCCAGAAAGTGCTGAGGCCAGCTGGCATGGGGCACATACAAGGTACCCCCACACAGACTTCTCATTCCCCATTCTGAGATCGGTGCTCTGCCTCACAGGCTCCAGCTGTCCAGGATTCTGCCCTCTGCCTGCTCACCCAGCCACAGAGCACATACTATGCACACACGTTTAGCAACTGTGTTCACACTCAAACTGTTTCACATACATTTGTTGCTTTTGTAAAAGGCATCCCAAACCTACTTTCCTTTCACAAGAAATGTACATGCAGTTAAAGTAGGGTTTCATTTTGTGCATTCCCCAAAGGTGCACAAGCCATGGAAGGCCCTGGTGGGTATGGAGAGGGGAGCGGGTTGGGGACAAAAGTCAAAGGCAACCCCTACTGTAAGAACTTTCCAGTGCCACGGAGACAGGAAACCAGAGTTGTGGAAATTCAGAGATGGTTGCTTCCAACCAGAGGGAGAGGATTTGTGGGGGTCGACTTCCCAGGTGAACCCTGAGGAGGTGGCGCTCAAGGGTTCAGGTTGTACCGAGAAGGTATATAATCTTGTTCCACTTCAAGGCAGCAATATTACTTCGTAAAACCAGAAAAACAAGAAACACAAGACCAAGAGTTTTGCAAGGGGTAACTGCCATTTGCTCAGTGGTGGGAATTAACCCGGTGTCTTAACTGATCCCCCCCAGGCATCAGGTCTTTGGTAAAGATAACAATGCTAGGTTATGGGCGACAGTCCCACACCGGTGAGAAACTGACATGCCCATGTCCACTTGCTGTTCTTGGTGACCCCCAGGTGGCTTCCGGGTCCGCACGCGGCTGTCAGCGANTCTAAGGGATTCTTGCCCACAGTAGTAGATATAATGATCATCTGAATTAAATTCACCCATTCCAGTCCATTTTAGTTCATTGATTCCTAAATTGTCAATGTTCACTCTTGCCATCTCCTGTTTGACCACTTCCTTTTACCTTGATTCATGGACCTAACATTCCAGGTTCCTATGCAATACTGTTCTTTATAGCATCTGAATTCAGTTTCTCCATCAGACACATCCACAACTGAGCACTGCATCTGCTTTGGCTCAGCCTCTTCATTCCTTCTGGAGCTATTTCTCTGCTCTTCTCCAGTAGCATATGGACACCTATGGGCCTGGGAAGTTCATGTTTCAGTGTCATATCTTTTTGCCTTTTCATACCATGATGGCTCAGATGTTAAAGATTCTGCCTGCAATGCAGGAGACCTGGGTTTGATCCCTGGGTTGGGATGATTCCCTGGAGGAAGGCATGGCAACCCACTCCAGTATTCTTGCCTGGAGAATCCCCGTGGACAGAGGAGCCTGGTTGGCTACAGTCCATGAAGTTGCAAAGAGTGGGATATGACTGAGCGACTAAGCATGCACTGTTCATGGGGTTCTCAAGGCAAGAATGCTGAAGTACATCATGGGAAATGCCAGGCAGGATGAAGCACAAGCTGGAATTAAGATTGCCAGGAGAGATATCAACAACCTCAGATATGCAGATGATACCATTTTAATGGCATAAAGTGAAAAGGAAATAAAGAACGTCTTGATGAAGGTGAAAGAGAAGAGTGAAAAAGCTGGCTTAAAACTGGACATTCAAAAAATGAAGATCATAAAAAAATTTTTTTTGAATGAAGATCATGGCATTTGGTCCCTTTCATGGCAAACAGATGTGGAAACAATGGAAGCAGTGACAGACTTTATTTTCTTGGGCTCCAAAATCACTGCAGATGGTGACTGCAGCCATGAAATTAAAAGAGGCTTACTCCTTGGAAGAGAAGCTATGACAAACCTAGACAGCATATTAAAAAGCAGAGACATCACTCTGCCGACAAAAGTTTATACAATCAAAGTTGTGGTTTTTTCCCCCCCAGTAGTCAAGTTGGACAATAAAGAAGGCTGAACTTCAAAGAATTGATGCTTTCAAACTGTGGTGCTGGAGAAAACTTTTGAGAGGCACTTTGACAGCAAGAAGATTAAACCAGTCAGTCCTAAAGGATACCAACACTGAATATTCATTGGAAGGACTGATGTTGCAGCTGAAAGTCGAATACTTTGGCTACCTGATGTGAAGAACTGAGTCATTAGAAAATACCCTGATGCTGGGAAAGACTGAAGTCAGGAAGAGAAGCGGATGACAGAGGACGAGATGGTTAGATGGTATCACTGACTCAATGGACTGGAGTTTGAGCAAACTCAGGGAGATAGTGAAGGACAGGGAAGTGTGTTGTTCTGTAGTTCATGGGGTCTCAGAGAGTCAGACACGACTTAGTGAAGCAAGGAAAGTCTAACCACATACGAAGTGTAATAGACCATAAACTAGTGGATATCTGAGTCAAAAATTATGAAATATCATGTTAAGTGACCCTTTAAGTAAATGCTTTATGTTGTAAAATAGTTAATTCTAGAAACTACAGTTTGTTATGTATATATGCATGCATGCTCAGCTGTGTCTTCTTGCAACCCTACAGACTATAACCCATGGGAATTTTCAGGCAAGAATACTGGAGTGGTTTGTCATTTCCTCCCCCAGGGGATCTTCCCAATCCAAGGAGAGAACTCGAGTCTCCTGCATAGGCAGGCAGATTCTTTACCACTGTGTTACCTGGGAGTCAAATATTTTCTATGATCCCTGTCATCACCAACTCCTGGAACTTGCTCAAACTCATGTCCATCGAGTCGGTGATGCCATCCAACCATCTCATCCTCTGTCATCCCCTTCTCCTCCCACCTTCAATCTTTCTCAGCATCAGGGTCTTTTCCAGTGAATCAGTTCTTCATATCAGGTGGCCAAAGTATTACAGTTTCAGCTTCAGAATCAATCCTTACAAAGAATATTCAGGACTGATTTCCTTTAGGACAGACTGGTTGGATCTCCTTGCAGTCCAAGGGACTCTCAAGAGTCTTCTCCAACACCACAGTTCAAAAGTACTAATTCTTCTGCGCTCAGCCTTCTTTCACCCCATTCCAGTACTCTTGCCTGGAAAATCCCATGGACGGAGGAGCCTGGAAGGCTGCAGTCCATGGGGTCGCTGAGGGTTGGACACAACTGAGCAACTTCACTTTCACTTTTCACTTTCTTGCATTGGAGAAGGAAATGGCAACCCACTCCAGTGTTCTTGCCTGGAGAATCCCAGGGACGGGGGAGCCTGGTGGGCTGCTGTCTATGGGGTCGCAAAGAATCAGACATGACTGAAGTGACTTAGCAGCAGCCTTCTTTATAGTACAACTCTCACATCCGTAAACGAATACTGGAAAAACCATAGCCTTGAATAGACAGACCATTCTCAGCAAAGCACTGTCTCTGCTTCTTAATATGCTGTCCAGCTTTGCCATAGCTTTTCTTCCAAGGAGCAAGTGTCTTTTAATTTCATGGCTGCAGTCACCATCTGCAGGGATTTTGTAGCCCACTGTTTGCATTGTTTCCCCATCTATTTGCCATGAAGGGATGGGACCGGATGCCATGAATTTAGCTTTCTGAATGTTGAGTTTTAAGCCAGCTTTTTCAATTTCCTCTTACACCTTCATCAACAGGCTCTTTATTTTTTCTTTGCTTTCTGCCATTTTGGTGGTGTCATCCACATATCTGAGGTTTTTGATATTTCCCCTGACAATATTGACCCCAGCTTGTGCAGCATCCAGCCTGACATATCATATGATGTACTCTGCCTATAAGTTAAATAAGCAGGGTTACCATTACAATGCTGATGTACTCCTTTCCCAATATGGAGCCAGTCCTTTGTTCCATGCTCAGTTCTAACTGTTGCTTCTAGACCTGCATACAGGTTTCTCGGGAAGCAGGTAAGATGGTCTAGTATTCCCATCTTTTAAAAAAATTTTCATCATTTTGCTGTGATCCACATAGTCAAAGGCTTTAGCTTAGTCAATGAAGCAGAAGTAGATGTTTCTCTGAAACTCTGTTACATTTTCAGTGCTGATGGAGGTTGGCAGTTTGTTCTCTGTTTCCTCTGCCTTTTCTACATCCAGCCTGAACATTTGGAAGTTCTTGATTCACGTACTGTTAGAAGCCTGGCTTGGAGAATTTTGAGCATTATTTTGCTAGGATGTGAAATGAGTGCAGTAGTGTGATAGTTTGAAAATGCTTTGGCATTGCGTTTCTTTGGGATTGGAATGAAAACTGACCTTTACCAGTCCTGTGGACACCGCTGAGTTTTCTAGATTTGCTAGCATATTGAGTGAAGCACTTTCACAGCATCATCTTTTAGGATTTGAAATAGCTCAACTGGAATTCCATCACCTCCACTAGCTTTGTTCGTAGTGATGCTTTCTAAGGGCCACTTGACTTCGCATTCCAGGATATCTGGCTCTAGGTGAGTGATCACACCATCATGATTATCTGGGTTGTGAAGATCTTTTTTATATAGCTCTTCTGTGTATTCTTGCCGACTCTTCTTAATATCTTCTGCTTGGTCCATACCACATGTATCCTTTCTTGAGCCCATCTTTGCATGAAATGTTTCCTAGATATCTCTAATTTTCTTGAAGAGATGTCTAGTCTTTGTGTTTTCCCTCTCTTTCTTTACACTGAGCATGGAGGAAGGCTTTCTTATCTCTCCTTGCTATTCTTTGGGACTCTATATTCAGATAGGTATATCTTTTCTTTTATCCTTTGCCTTCAGCATCTCTTCTTTTCTCAGCTATTTGTAAGGCCTCCTCAGACAACCATTTTGCCTTTTTGCATTTCTTTTTCTTGGTGATGGTTTGATTACTGCCTCCTGTACAATGTTACAAACCTCCATTCATAGTTTTTCAGGCACTTTGTCTATCAGATCTAATCCCTGGAATCTACTTGTCACTTCCACTGTATAATGATAAGAGACTGGATTTAGGTCATACCTGAATTGCCTAGTGGTTTTCCCCACTTTCTTCAATTCAAGTCTGAATTTGGCAATAAGGAGTTCATGATCTGAGCCATAGTCAGCACCTGGTCTTGCTTTAGCTGACTGTATAGAAATTCCCCATTTTCAACTGCAAAGAATATAATCAATCTGATTTCACTATTGACCATTTGGTGTTGTCCATGTGTAGAGTCATCTCTTGGTTGCTGAAAGAAGGTGTTTGCTATGAACACTGCATTCTCTTGGCAATACTCTGTTAGCCTATACCCTGCTTCATTTTGTACTCCAAACTGTATAGAAATTCCCCATTTTCAACTGCAAAGAATATAATCAATCTGATTTCACTATTGACCATTTGGTGTTGTCCATGTGTAGAGTCATCTCTTGGTTGCTGAAAGAAGGTGTTTGCTATGAACACTGCATTCTCTTGGCAATACTCTGTTAGCCTATACCCTGCTTCATTTTGTACTCCAAGGTCAAACTTGCTTAATACTCCAGGTTTTTCTTGATTTTCTACTTTTGCATTCCAGTTCCCTATGATGAAAAGGAATTTTTTTTTCCTGATTAATGGATACTCTCCTTGTGTGTTTCTTCTTGTCATATTGCTGTGAAACTGTATATTTAAAGTCGAATTTTGTTGCTTTATGTTTAGCTGATAAACTTTCTTAGGAAAATGGATTGTTGTCACATCTGAATTTAGACACTTGCATAATTCAGCCAAGTTTTCCCTTTTCACCAGGACACTTACCAACTGAAAGTCTTACTCAGGACTGCACCTTCAGTCTGAGGGAGCAGGTGGATGCAGTGGTCGTCTGGAGGCCCTGCAGTTAATCCCCAGGTGCTTTCTGTATCCTGAGGGAAGAGGAGCCAAACTTGGGTGGTGCTCGTGTTTGGGTTCAGTGTCTCCCGGATCCTGAGGACTTCTCCCCTAGTGCCCTCCATGCTCTGAGTGCTGGATCAGTATTACTTACGGAGACATCCAGATGTCTCATACCGCATAGCCCTTAGCTTCCATTTTCCTAGCGGTGTTTCTGTAGGCATTGTGTAAATACACACCTGAAGAGAAGGTTCCTAAAGCTCTGTTCAGCCTTGACTCAGTGGGGAGATGGTTGTCCTCGTGGTCTTAGAGATACGTCTGGCATGTTTAGTTTCATTTCACGTACATGACAGACAACTCTGGGAAAGTTTCCTTTCCTACAGATTTACCATAAAAGCTACACTGGTGGAGGTTTCTCTGGTGTTTAAAGCTGTTGTCTGGACTGATGGTATCTCTGTTTTCAAAGGCACAACCATTCATTCATTAGCAGCTTCAGTCAACTTTCAGAGAAAGTTAGTTTGAAAAATAAAAAAGATCTTTTTGAATTTAAAGATTTTTTAACTTTTAGAAGAGCTGACTTCATAGTTCACGCTTGAAATTCCATTCTGGTGTGTCTGGACTGGAGCTCCAGTAAGCACTTGCTGTCCTGGTTTTGCATCATATTTTCTTCGTTTTGTTCCATTTCTTCTGCGGCACACGTTTGATGGTAGCCCCTAGTCTAAGGAGTGTAGATAAAGATAGTAGAAAAACTGCTTTAAAAGTCCTGTCTGGAGGCCTGGCTGTTGTGTACATAGCCCCCTTAGCAGCATTTTAATTTTCAAAAGTCTGTAATACTTTTTCCAGCTATTGCACCCTCAGGAAGTCTGTGTTTGTTCATTGTAAAAATGACAGCAAAGTTGATAACTCATTTTCAGATTTTTTTTTTTATAGAATTTAGAACATTTTATTTTGAATGAATTGTGCATCAGCCTTTCTGAGAAGAATGTAGAATGTTACTCGTTCAGATAAATTTAAGAACTATTTATTTGCAACTGTGAGAAGAGGGGAAAGTCCCCAGAGATTAGGGGTAAATAGGATACATCATTACTTGAAAACCTTGTTAAATTATTTTAATAATATTCTGAAGCTATCTAGAAGTTTTAATGACTTTCAGTTCATAATTAAAATTTTCCAGGGCTACTGCCCAACTGCCTCTGGTGCAGAGTGACCACCTTAGTTGAGGATTTGCTTAGACTTCCAGGGTTGGGAAGTTTCAGAAACTTCTCAGTGTTGGGAGATGTTGTCCTCCGAGCTCTCAGGGGTGCTGCTGGTGTGATGACATTGGGTGATGAATCACCTGACCGTAGCAATTTGAACATCTATAGCATAATTTACTAATCAAGAAAGATGCACCGTGAAACTGAAACCAATTCAGCAGATCCATTCAGTCTGAATTTAAGTTGGAGCTTCGATTTTTTCTTTCAGCCACTGGATCAGTTCTCTGCTTTGGAATAAAGACTGGGGTTTCTGATCTAAGGATATGTTAGGAAAGAGGTGTTTCCTTTCCAGCTGTCTCATTTAGCAGGCAAAGCTATGGTAATTCCACTGATTTGTTGGCATCCTACCCAGAATTGTTGTTCAGTTGCTAACTGAACAGTTGTGTCCGACTCTGTGACTCCATGGACTGTGATACACCAGGCTCCCCTGTCCTCCACTTTCTCCTGGAGTTTGCTCAGATTCATGTCCATTGAGTCAGATGCTATCTAACCATCTTATCCTCTGCTGTCCCCCTTCTTTTCCAATGAGTCCACTCTTTGAAAAAGGTGGCCAAAATACTGGGGCTTCAGCTTCAGCATCAGTCCTTCCAATGAATAGTCAGGGTTGATTTCTGTTAGGATTGATTGGTTGGTTCTCCTCGTGGTCCTAGGGACTCTCAAGAGTCTTCTCCAGCCCTACAATTCAAAAGCATCAACATGAGATTGTGTAGTATCTGAAAAATAGCAGTGTTCCATCCGAATGATGATCTGTTCTTACCCAGTTGGACTGGATGTTGCCGCTTTAATTTTCCTCAGTCTCTGTATTTAGAATTCTGGATATGACATTATGAGTTTTCATAGTGGGGGAAAGATAGAAGAAATGAGTAGATCTGTAACACTTTGTACCTGGCTGGAGTTTGTTTTTCTCTCCCTGTGGGTTAAAGTTGTTAAATTCGCACTGTTGTGTTTTTCTACCAAGCATGAAAGTGTGGCATTTGTGATTTAACCACTCTCAGTTTCATTGTTGGAAAAGTAACTTAAAATGTCCTCTTTTTAAACTGATACACTTAAATGCAGGTCTTGGTCCTCAGGGCATTCTTAAGTCAGCAGAGAAGTAACAGCTGAGAAGAGGGGGGATCGTGTCTCCTTAGGAGACCTCAGTTCGTTGGGCCATGGTTGGAGGTTGGGACTTTGGTTGGAAGAGTTACTGCCTGTGTTCCCTGGCTTTAGAAGGCGCTGCCACCTGTGTGCAGGTAAACGCAGACACGGTTTACTGTGTGATGACTTCCTCACCTGTGACCCAGGGTCAGGGACGGTACCAGTCACAGAGTGGATACGGGCTTGAATGAGTATGTGTAAAGTACTCAGAGGAATGATGAATGTGCAAAAAATGTTAACTTCTCAGCAGAGATTGCTCAGTTTTCTCTCTCCATGGTGGCTTCAGTGTCTTCAGTAATTTTTTCATGGCACTTCTAGACTCAAAAGAGTATTTAGTAATTCCATTTATTAAGTAGATTCAAGTAAGTTTACTAAGTATTATGTCTTAACAGAAGTTATTTGAAAAAAAATACACATAAACTGGAAGAAAATTTTTTATTTCTTTCTTAGATAACCACAGTAGCATACTATTGGGATGGTTGCACCTGTTGGGCACTGCACAACCTCTCTAATAACTAGGGGATCAGATTGGACGCAGTGGCTCGCTTTACTTGGGGTGGGGGTGGGGTGGTACTTGCCTTTCATCATTACAGCTACCCTGTTTTGTGATGATAATGATGTCACTGAAAGAAGTACAGCCCATGCAGTACTGAAACTGACTCTCCTGGGGCCTGGGATGGCTCGGTACTGCTGTTCCCCTTGTAGATTTGGAACATCCTCTGGGCCTCTGTGGGTTTGCTGTGGTACCCTGGGGCACCTGCGGAACTGATGTTACTAGTATGTTAGCCCAACTCTGGGGTGGATCTGAATCAGTCATTTAGATGTGAAAAACTTCCTTTTCCATTTGAACTTCAGCTCATGTGCTTGATTTGTAAGATGTGTTCCTGAAGAGTTTCCAGTGAAGTTTGGTTTATGCAATAAGACTTAGGGTCTGAGTTTTTTTAAGCTCTTTGAAATAAGCATGGCACACACCATGCAGGAGCCAGTCTTGGCCTGGAAGGGAGCAGACAGCTAGCTGGCTGGTCCACGCAAGAGGTAGGAAGGGCCTTGGTCACCTTTTATTGAAAAGGCAAGTGACTTAGCTGAGAATTTCTTGTCTAAAAACAGATTTTTGCCAGCTGACGTAGTGGTGGTGCCTTGTCTCCCAGGTTCCCTGCTGATCCCCTGAGGGAGGGGCCCCTCTGCTCTGGCCTGGGGGGTCTGGATGACGAACAGGGGCCCTCACAGATCCTCCCTGTCACCCCTTCCTTCACCTCACCTTCCCTTCTGTCTTTGCTCCCTTTGGTCCCCACTTTCAATCAGGTCATCCCCGTGGGACTGCGCTTAATGTGACTTTTAAGTGTATTTGGAGTATTTTGCTCTTTGAGAATATTTGGTTTTTAAATTTAAAATTGATGACCTTGGAGTCATTCTGACTTCTCTTTTTCTCTCACAACCAACATTGTCTACCAGCAAATACCATTTTATCTTTGAAATTGATCTAGGATTCAGCCCCTTTTCACTGCTGCTCTCCCAAACCCCGGCCCCCTTCACCTCTCCCTGGGACCCCCTCAGCCTTCCAGCTGGCCGGCTCATTTCCGGCTTTACCCTTGAAGCTGATTCTCTCTGGGGTTGGGGGCAGTACCTCCAAGAGAGAAGTCTGCACATAATTCCTTGGCTTCCACCTCTCCAGCGGCCACCCACCTTCTTGGGATAGTATTCTCAGGGCTTCCTGTGGGCTCTGAGACCCTCTGTCCACGTCCCCCATCTCCACCTCCAGCCGGCCTCCTGGCCGGGCCTCACACACCACACGGCCCGGCAGCCCCTGTCCTGTCGCTCTCCTGGCCCCTCTGCGTTTCCCTCTCACACTGGGGCTGCTCATGTGCCGCCTCCCAGGCCTGTGAGGGTTTGGCATCTCTTGGACTTTGCTCAGTCTTCTGGCTCAGCACCCCTGACAATTTTTTTTTTTTTCGTGTTTGTGGCTCTCCACCACAACCCAGGCTGCCCTGGAATAGAATGTGAGGTTCAGAACTTCATCTGCTGTGTTCACTGCTGTATTTGTGGCACCTGGATGGTGCTGGGCACATAGTTGGTGCTCAGTAAATATTTGTAGAGGAAATTAATAAGTGAGTAAACATTACTCTAAAGGGGAAGCTGTGTTATATGTAAGGTAGAAACTTTTAATGGTGTAGTTATTTTCTTTAAATACGTGTCTTTGTCAAGATCAGACAGCTTTGTAGGAAAACGTTTGGAGAGTTTGAGTCCTGGCCGCTGAGACTTGGCTTCAGTAAACTGCCATGCACTTAGGTGGTTCTTTGTTTTTTGGTGCTGGAGCATTTTCTCTTTGGAATTTTTGAATTGAGGAAATACATATTAATCCAGTAGAAGAAAAGTTCCATGGCCCATAAGGTTTGAAATAGTCCTTCTGGGTTGTGTTCACATATGGTTTCTTTACTTCAAGTCAGGAGAAATGTATGAACAAACCGAAGCATTCTCAGGTCTGTGATTCAGCTTCTGCTCTGGAGCATTTAGGATTGAGGGACTGTCAACCTGGCATTTGGGTGAAGCCTTTGAAAAGATTCAGCTGTAACTTTTAGAAATGAAACTTTAACCTTAAAAGTATATAAATAAAGCAGGAATACATTTTCATTATGAAGAATGGAATCTAGAAGTATAATTGTTGGGTCAGAAGGGGAGAGCCCGAATCGCCCTGTGAAAAAGCTACCCTCCGAATTATACTCTGCCCTACTGGGTTGGAGATAGCTTTTAAATTTTTGCCAGTCTAGTGGACAGGTTACAGTTTTTTGTTTTTTCTTTTTCTGAGCAGCTTTATTGAGCTTTAGTCTACATATTATAATATCCGTTGTATGTGTACACTTTTCACACTGTTAGTAAATATTCACAGTTGTGCAGCCGTCACCATAGTTCAGTTCTAGACCATTTCCATCACCCTAAGAACTTGTTAGCAGTTAATCTCTGCCTGGTGGCTCAGATGGTAAAGCATCTGTCTACAATGCAGGAGACCTGGGTTCGAGCCCTGGGTTGGGAAGATCCCCTGGAGAAGGAAACGGCAATCCACTCCAGTACTATTGCCTGGAAAATCCCATGGACAGAGGAGCCTTGTAGGCTACAGTCTATGGGGCCGCAAAGAGTTGGACACGACTGAGCGACTTCACTTCACTTCACTTCAATCTCTGCCCCTAGGCGTAGGCACCGCTGATCTGCTTTCTGTCTCTACAGACTGGTGTTTTCTAGACGTTGCACAGAAGTGAGTCGTGTAGCGTGCAGTCTCCTACCTGGCTTCTCTCACTCTGCAGTCTTTCTGAGGTTCATTCATGTTGCACCAACTACAGTTGGCCCCTCCTTTTCTTGCTGTGTAGTATTCCAGTGTGTGGACTCCTTTATCAGATACGTGATTTGCAGATATTTTTCTCCTATTCTTTGGTTGTCTTTTAGTTAATCTGTCTTCAGAAGTGCAAACATTTTAAATGTTAAGTCCAGTTACCCATTTTTTTTCTCTTATACTTTCAATATCGTATCTAAGAACTCTTTGACCAGTGCAAGGCCATCTTCTATCATAGTTTTGGTGTTACACACCTGATGATTAGTGAGGTTCTTTTTACATGGTTCTTCGTGCTTGTACCTCTTGAGAATTTCCTGTTCCTCTGTGTTTATTTCAACATGTAAGCGGTATGGCCAAAAACATATCTAAAAGATGGATTAGAAGAGCACTAGGGAAGATGTGCGTTTGATTTTTGTATTTTACGCCACATTTATTAGTTTTCTAGGATAGCTGTAACAAATTATCAGAAACGGAGTGGCTTAAAACAACTGAAATTTATTTTCTCACAGTTCTGGAGACTGGAAGTTGAAAATCAAAGTATCAGCAAGGCTGTGCTTCTTCCTGAGGCCTTGGGGGTGGAGGTGGTCCTTTCTCGCCTCTTTCCAGCACCCAGAAATCTCAAAGTATCAGCAAGGCTGTGCTTCTTCCTGAGGCCTTGGGGGTGGAGGTGGTCCTTTCTCGCCTCTTTCCAGCACCCAGAAATCCTTGCTATTCCTTGACTTGTAGGTACATCACTCCAGTCTCTGCCCTGTCTTCACATGGCCTTCTCTCTCCCTGTGTTTTCCCTTCTGCCTCTTATCTGACCTGACAAGTGACCTCTTGTCATTGGATGTAGGGCCCATCTGTATATGATATGGAATAATCTTATTTGAGAGCTTGAACTTAATCATATCTATAAAGACCCCTTTTCCAAATAAGGTTCATTCCCAGGCCCGGGGGCAGGGGGTCAGGATGTGGACAAACCTTCTGGGGGTGCTGGTCAGCTCCTTGATCACAGCGTCTGCACTGGCATCCAGGTGCACGTTGGCAGCGTCCCTCATGTGTTTTTGGTTTTATAGCACTTTCCCCGTCCAGGCTTGTCCCTACTGTGCTCCTGACCCCTGAGCAAGTCCATGGTATCTGGAATTTTGGGCTTGAGGTGTTGATTCAAGGTGGCATGATCTCTTAAGAAAAGAGGAACCTGTTATAGAACTTCTCTTTCCTTCCCCCCCTCCCCCCCAGAAAATAAATGTTTTTATTTGGCTTCCTGCACACATGTTACATGATGTTTCATTCCTCAGTGTCGTTTTAGGCCCTCATTTGCCGAATTTTTTTAAGAAGTGAGCAGGGAGGGCTTCCCTGTTGGCTCAGTGGTTAAGAATCTGCCTGCCAGTGCAGGAGACATGGGTTCAGTCCCTAACCCATCCCGTAGGCCATGAAGCAGCTGAGCCCATGTGCCGCAACTTCTGAGCCTGCGCCGGAGCGCGCGCGCTGCGCCTGCTGCGCCCCGTGCCTCCGCTGCGGAAGCCCGCGCAGCTTGGAGCCTGTGCTCTACCACGAGAGGAGCCCCCACGATGAGAGGCCCGCTCTCCGCCACGGGAGGAAAATCCGTGCAACAGCGAAGACCCAGCACGGCCAGAAATAAGATAAATGAATGACTGCCTCAGTAAATAAAATTATTTTTTAAAAATAGTGAACAGAAAAATTATGAAGAAACTGACAACAGGCTTATACCTTGCTTTCACCAGGGAGTGTCACATCATGTGTTTGGAAAATTTTCCTTTTTTCAACAGATCTGCTTAGTGTTTAGAAGTAGTTGCATACATTTCAGAGCTGCAATTTTAGGTAGAGTCTTAGAACTAACAGTAACACCTGTGGTAACAATTTTTGCTACATTCACAGCTCGCCATTTGTAGGCACTCCTAGTCTGGCTAGGTCAGCTTGAGAGTTCTTTAAGCACTGAGGTGAACAGTGGGAAGGGCTAGCAGGTAGGTCATTTTGAGGCTGAAGACCTGAGGGCCAGTTTTTGTGCCTGACGAGGGCCCCTCAGTATTTAGTGATGCAACGAGGACCAGGCCCAAGGTGGCCGACTCCTCGTCCACCGCAGCCTTGCCAAGTGGTGGGGGAGTCAGACCCCGTCTGCCCACACAGAAAGGGGGTTGTCTCTCAAGTTATCCCTGAGAGAAAGCCTTAGTCACAGAGCTAAGTGGGGTTGAAGCATCACTTTCCTTAGTTCAGCAGTTGGAACTGAGTAGGGTAGCCGTACTGGCAGTTTTTAGTGTAATCTTACTGATTCTAAAATTAAGTTCATCTTCTGAGAACTTGACAGCCAGTGCCATCACTCCATCTGCTATAGGATATCCTGGCCTTTGGGGGCCCTGTGTTGTTTAGTGTAGAACTAGGCCCTGGATTCACCATCAGAGCGTGTCCTCAGCATCTGTTCCTGGCCGTCTTAGAGCTTACGTTCCAGCAAGAGCATAGATTGTGTGCATACAGGTAAATTATATCATGTAATAGGTGATGTATGCTAGGAAGGAAGGAGAAAGAGNATCTTCTGAGAACTTGACAGCCAGTGCCATCACTCCATCTGCTATAGAATATCCTGGCCTTTGGGGGCCCTGTGTTGTTTAGTGTAGAACTAGGCCCTGGATTCACCATCAGAGCGTGTCCTCAGCATCTGTTCCTGGCCGTCTTAGAGCTTACGTTCCAGCGAGAGCATAGATTGTGTGCATACAGGGTAAATTATATCATGTAATAGGTGATGTATGCTAGGAAGGAAGGAGAAAGAGAAAAGGGTAAGAGAAATGGGAGAATTGTTAACATCTCAAACGTTTTATTATAGAAGCTTAAAAACTTTTTAAAAAACAGTATGAAGAACCCCTCCAAGCCTGTCACTCAATTTCAACAACTGCCCATTCCTTCCAATCCTGTTGTTATTTTGAAGCAAATCTCAGGCATGAACATTTATCAGTAAGCGTATGTGTTGTGGACTGAATATTTGTATGCCCCACCCAAATTCCTGCATTGAAGCCCAGACCGCTGATGTGGTTGTATTTGCAGATGGGACCTTCTGGGAGATAATTAGGATTGGCTCGGATCACGAGGGTGGGGACCTCATGGTTGGGTCATCGGCCTCATAAGAGGAGGAGAGGCTGGGAGAGCAAGTCAGCAAGTGGGGAGCCCTCACTGGGAAGTCACAAGGAGGCACCTTGGTCTTCAGCCTCCAGACCAAGGAGGGAAACAGTTGTATGTATTGTTTAAGCCACTCCATCTGGGGTGTTCTGTCATGGCAGCCTGAGCTAAGACAGCCTGTAGCACTGAAAGAGAAGGACTTTTAAAAATATGACTGCAAAATCTTTATCAAGTCTAAAAATACAATTCCTTAGTATCAAATATTGAGTGTTTACATTTCCAGTGTGTCTGAATTGTCTTTTAAAAAAAAATTCTTTAAATTATTTAGTGTCAATAGGTTTTTAGATTGTTGTTTTCATTCTGTCTTGAAATCTTAGTCTCCCTTTCACCCTCTGTGGTTCCTTATCGCTTGCTGAAGAGTCTAGGGTGTGCCTTGTGTCTGTTTGCCAGCTGGCTTCTGAGGTGTAGGAATCCTTGTTGTAGGAATCTTCAGTTTCTTTGCTTTCTGGTGTGACATGATGTTCCAGACTCACTTTGTGCATTTCCTGCTCTGGGCCTGGAATCAGCCCTTCTTCAGGGATCCCCGATTCCTTCTGGTGGGAGATGGTATTTGGAGACCCCCGTCTGTGTGCTTAGGCTTCTAGGTGCTGCTGGGCCTTTATAGGGGGAAGAGCTGGGCTCTAAATTCACTCTGATCTTTTCAGTTCAAACTCAGGACTTTAGGGCTCTATGTAACTGCTCTGTCCTCTGTGTGTGCTTTCTCCCTGCTCGCTCGCTCTCTCGTGTATTTTTTCTTCCAGTTTCAGGCATGCGTGGAGATGATAGAACAAGGTCCTCAGACTGGATCAGAGTCCCGTGGAGTGCTCGTGGGGGGCCAGAGTTTCTGATGGAGCAGGATGGGGTGGGGGCTGGGAGTGAGGACCTCTCACAGATGCCCAGGGATCCCGGGCCCTCCTCTGTCACCTCACACAGCCTCTGATAGCCCTGTGACTGCCACCAGCAGTGCAACAATCTAGTGTGTAGCCCTGTCCTGTCTGCCCTGTCCCTCCCTGACCTGAAGGAAGTAGTCATACGTGTTGTGTCAATATTTCCCTTTCTTAGATAAGAGATTGCAGACTGCACACACATCCCCGACTTTGTTTTCCCCAAGGTTTCTGGGAGAACAGATTGTAGAGATGGTTGCTCTCCTGTTTACAGTCCCTAGAGCCCTGTTGTGTCGGCCTGCCATGGTTTACTCTGGCCCTCCATCAGTGGAATTTGAATGGTTTCATCTTCTGCTGTTTGACACAGTCCTGTAATCAAATGTCTTTTCCCCGTGTATCTGTTGGAGTTTGTCACTGTGAGGATTGCTGGGGCTGTGGTAAGCACAGTCTTGCTAGTTTAAATCCCCCTTCAAAATGGTGCTGCTTTTGAAAATGATAGTGAGACTCCATTGAGAAAGTGAGTGATCTTCGAACAGACTTTTAAGGAGGTGAGGGAAATCCATGGAAAGAGCGGTTTGGGAGAAGCCTCTGGTCCAGGTGTGTCTGGAGCGAGCAAGATGTCCTCCTGAATCGCAAATGCCGTGATTCAAATGGCTGCAGCTTGACTGCATTCCCTGTATTAAAAATACGTAAACTTTGAAAGGCTGATTCTTCGGTCTTTTTATATATAGACACACTTATCCAGTCTTTCTTTTCTGGTAGATTCCTGGGTTTGGGTCTAATGTGGTCTCTGAGCGCTAGAGAAGGTCATTACTATCTTGTCTTTCTTCTTTCAAAAGGGAGACTCTGGAACTTTCTGTCTCGCGCGGCCTCTGCATCAGCTGTAGTTTCTTTTCTGCAAACTCCCAGCCTGGAACTCAGTTAACCTCAGTGCACTTCGTCCTTTTGGCCACGTCTGCGGGCAGGGTGGTGCTGGCTGCGTAACTGGGTGTAGGAGCAAGGGAAGCTGCCCGGGGAGGGCGAGCAGGTGTCTGTTACCGGCAGGCTGCGGAAGCTGGTGACCAGACCTGTCAGGAAAGCCAGTGCTGAGATGGCAGGATGGGCCGGGTTGTGATTTAAGAACACTGGAGTGGGTTGCCGTTTCCTTCCCCAGGGGATCCTCCCAACCCAGGGATCAAGCCCACATCTCCTGCGGTGCAGGCAAATTCTTTACCAGTGAACCCCCCAGGAAGCCCAAGAAACAGAAAAACGAGAGAAGCGTCTTGCAGCAGCGCTGCCTAATGTTGAGTCCAGAGTGGGCAGCTTTACCCTGACAAGCTGCCTGACTCACCTGGGCGGGGAGCCGTGGGCGCCCGGCTTCCCTGTGTGGGGTGGCCCTCGGGCTGCGGAGAGGACTCCGGGTGACTGAGCAGCGTGCTCACAGTGCAGAGCAACTGCGCAGTAAACGCGTGGTCCCTCCTCCAACTTCTGTCCGCTAGTTCTCACCGGGGGCCAGACCCTCTCGTGCTAATAGCACGTCCTCCCGGATCATCAGATTGGGAGGAGTACATAGATTGGGGGGGGACGGGGGATGGCAGATCAGATGCTTTTCTTTGTTTGTTTTAAATCAGTCCCATGACTTCACTTTTCATGCTTGTGTCAGTTTCTTGTGACCGCTGTAACAAATGGGGGAAGGCAATGGCACCCCACCCCAGTACTCTTGCCTGGAAAATCCCATGGACGGAGGAGCCTGGTGGGCTGCAGTCCATGGGGTCGCTAACAGTTGGACAGACTGAGCGACTTCACTTTCACTTTTCTCTTTCATGCATTGGAGAAGGAAATGGCAACCCACTCCAGTATTCTTGCCTGGAGAATCCCAGGGATGGGGGAGCCTGGTGGGCTGCCGTCTATGGGGTCACACAGAGTCAGACACGACTGAAGTGACTTAGCAGCAGCAGCAGCAGCTGTAACAAATTACGTAGACTTTGTGCCTAAAAGTAACACAGAGGTATTTTCTCAGAGTCATGGAATTCAGAAGTCTGACATGGTTCTCTCTGAACTGAGACGTGGGTAGGGCTGCTCCTTCTGAGGGCTCCAGGGGAGAATCCCCTTTCCGGCAGCTGGAGGCACCCACTCCCTTGACTCTCTCTCTGGGCCCCAGTTCGGTCTTTCTCGTGACGCCATCTCTCTGGTTGTGGCTCTTCCCCATGTAAGGACCCTTGGGAGCACAGTGGGCCTTTCCAGATAAGCCAGGATCATCTCTTTATTTTAAGGTCAGCTGACTAGCAGCTTTAATCCATCTGCAACCTTGATTCTTCCTTACTGTGTAATGTAACATGCTCACAGGCCCCAGGGGAGCAGGACGATTCTGTCAATTTCTGAATGCCCTTGACACATGTCTGATTCTGTAAGTATGAAAGCCCTTTGTCCTTCCCGACAAATAGGTGACTCTTCTGTTTAACCTTTTTACCCCGCGAGGCATGATTGGTAGCTTTGGAGCACTTGCACCACATTTGTTCATTTACGCTACCCTTTCTGTAGATGGTTTAGTGCTAAATGCAGTCTTATGTCATCATCAGATCTTAAAATTAAAAATGATTACATAAATATTACATATACATAAATATTGCATATGCTGCTGCTGCTAAGTCACTTCAGTCGTGTCCGACTCTGTGTGACCCCATAGATGGCAGCCCACCAGGCTCCCCCGACCCTGGGATTCTCCAGGCAAGAACACTGGAGTGGATAACCATAAATATTGCAGCTACATTAGCAACAACAAACGTATAGCTTTTTGAACAGAGATACAAATGTTTTCTTCTCAATTAAGAGAATAGGTACCTTTATGTTAGCCTAGTCTAGACACGCAGTGTTGCTGAGATGCAGATGGGGATCTCTCTCTAACCTCCACCCCATACGGAGCCAGTTCACACGATTTGGTTGGATGTTGATTCCCGCAGGGTTGAGCTTCATGTGCCTTTCCTCTCTTTCACACAGAACAGGACCCTGGACTCAGCCTCTGCTCTTTAAGTATCAGCATAAGGCTGATTTTATTCTGGTGGCAGTTGACTGTTAACTGAAGATCAGGATTTTAAAATGTTTTGACACTAAATAACCTTGTGACGTTGCAGTTCCGGTGGATCCTAGTTCTGTGCAGAAAAATGACTGAAAGTGAAAGTTTCCATTGCTGTTTGTGTTGGTGGAAGGTGAAGCCGATGCTGTGCGACTGACCTCAGCCGTCAGCGGCCCTAAGCTGAAACTCCAGTACTTTGGCCACCTCATGCGAAGAGTTGACTCATTGGAAAAGACTCTGATGCTGGGAGGGATTGGGGGCAGGAGGAGAAGGGGACGACGGAGGATGAGATGGCTGGATGGCATCACTGATTCGATAGACATGAGTTGAGTGAACTCCGGAAGTTGGTGATGGACAGAGAGGCCTGGCGTACTGTAATTCATGGGGTTGGAAAAAGTCAGACACGACTGAGCAACTGAATTGAACCGAACTGAACATATCATTAAGGCTTTAATTTACATTTCCTTAATGGCTTATTATAATGTTATATATACTTTTATGTGCTTATTTACCATATCTATTTGTAAGAAAATTTTCTTCTCCACAGTATGGTCTTGGCACCCTGCATATCTGAGGTTGTTGATATTTCTCCAGGCAATCTGTTACCATGCACTATTTGAGATGGTTCACGGTCATGAAATAAATAATTAGTAAGAATACCAAAAACTAGCAAGGATGTGAAGTGTGTTACTCATGCATTGTTGATATTGATAGAAATGTAAATAATACAGCTGTTCTATTAAATAGTTTGACAAAAAGCTAAAGTTAAGTTATTATCTTAAAAGTAAACATGAAACAGCAACTGTATTTCTCAGCAATTTTATCTTAAAGAAATAGACTTTTAGACACACAAATACCAGTAAGTACATGTGTATAATGCTTTTCTTTGGAATAACTAAAAACTAGAAATAGCCCTGTTGTTCTTCAATGGGTAAATGATGCTCCTGTAGTTTCTGCCTATCATGGGATACTACTCAGATATCAAAAGAATGAACTGCTTGCTGATATTTACAATCTGCATGAATCACCAATGAATTACACTGAGTAGAAAAAGCCAGTCCCTGCCAGGGTCCAGCCCCGGTAGATCCAGGGTAATTCGAAGGGGAGACAGAATCAGCATCCTAGGAAAAAACTTATTTAATTAGAGATATAAAGAGAGATTAGAAACGGACAGTGTAGTAGGAAATATTAGTGGAGAAAAAGAGGCTGAATAACTTGGTTTATGTGGGATACCAATAAAACTCCAAGACAAGGAATTTGCACCATCTACATTGGGCCACCAGCCCCCATTTGAATATTGGAGGGTGCCCCGCCTTGGGCTCCCTCTCTCACGGATCTTAGAAGTCAGAGCAAGTAAGTAGATGTGGTAAGTACCCACGCTCCAGATGGGAATTCAGCCAAAAGGGGAAAGAAAGAACGACATGGGGGAATCAGTCTTTCCAGAAACTGATCCAATTTCTTTATGTTTTAGGTTTGCTTATATACCTTTTGTTACACATAGAGACAAATGGAAATTTTAAAGTCACACGGAGGTCAGCAGTCCTGACCTTTATCAAAATCAGGTGCTTCACATAAATGTATGAAAAAAAGATGTTAGGGGTTTTATATCATCTTCTGGCCATGAGGCCTACTGACATTTTACGATCCTTTCTTTCTGATAACCAAAAAACTTATTTTCCAGGGGTGATTTTTCTTAAACCAGGCACCACACTCCGAAGGTACCAGATAAAGTTGCGTTCCTATAGGGTGAGGGTGTAGTGGGTTACAACTAAGAAAGGAATTTATTTAACCAAAGGTTAACATGATTAATCTTAAAGGTTAATACTTGTTTCTCCTATATGCTAGTTATATTCGTTATAAGGGCAGGGAATATGGAGATTTAGCAGCAAACATCAGCTCAACAAATGAAAAACCTTCACCAATGTTCCCCTTAAGATCTGTTTAGTATTAAGATAGTGATAAAGTTACATTTTTACATAGCAAGGACACAGTGATTTATAACAAAGTACAGTGATCTATAACAAAAGAGAAAATTCATTAACTCAAAAAGTCTAGTATTGCTAACATCAAAAACTACTATATTTCCTTTTCTATATTCCAAATACATTAATATATTCCCAGGTGCCTAAGGATATGGAGGCCTGGTGGCAATCATTGACTCAACAACTGGAAAAGCCCTAGGCTAATTAAGACTTTCAAAACACTCCAAACTCTCTGTGCTGTTTATGGTTGAGAGGTTGTTACACAAGCTAGTCTGTCAGCAAAGAGGTTTGACCTGAGACACCCTTGTCACACCCAGGGCAGGGAATTAGCAGCAATTATTGGTACAACAAATGAAAAACCCTTCACCAATATAATTCCTAACCAAAATTCTCCAAGATAGGCTTCAGCAATATGTGAACCGTGAACTTCCTGATGTTCAAGCTGGTTTTAGAAAAGGCAGAGGAACCAGAGATCAAATTGCCAACATCTGCTGGATCATCGAAAAAGCAAGAGAGTTCTAGGAAAACATCTATTTCTGCTTTATTCACTATGCCAAAGCCTTTGACTGTATGGATCACAATAAACTGTGGAAATTTCTGAGAGAGATGAGAATACCTGACCACCTACCTGCCTCTTGAGAAATCTGTATGCAGGCCAGGAAGCAACAGTTAGAACCGGATATGGAACAACAGACTGGTTCCAAATAGGAAAAGGAGTACGTCAAGGCTGTATATTGTCACCCTGCTTATTGAACTTATATGCAGAGTACATCATGAGAAACGCTAGGCTGGAAGAAGCACAAGCTGGAATCAAGATTGCCAGGAGAAATATCAATCACCTCAGATATGCAGATGACACCACCCTTATGGCAGAAAATGAAGAGGAACTAAAAAGCCTCTTGGTGAAANAGGTGAGAGCATAAAACAGACTCTGGTTTTGGGGGTAGATGCTCGGGAACAGGGGGTTTCCTGAGGCTCTATCCCGCCTTTGCGGATGCTGACGCCTCCTTCCTCATGACCTTTGCCATGGGTGGAGTTTCTTACCCTGGCTCCCGGCACAGGGGACTCTCAGGAGTCTTCTCTGGCATCACAATTCGAAAGCATCAATTCTTCAGCACTCAGCCTTCTTTATGGTTCAGCTCCCACATCTCTACATGATTATTGGAAAGACCATAGCTTTGACTATACAGACCTTTATTGACAAAGTGATATCTGCTTTTTAATACACTGTCTAGGTTTGTCATGGCTTTTCTTCTAGTATTCACTCAAATATTCTTGGGCTTCCATTGTGGCTCAGCTGGTGAAGAGTCTGCCTGCAATGTGGGAGACCTGGGTTTGATCCCTGGATTGGGAAGATCCCCTTAGAAGGGAAAGGCTACCCACTCCAGTATTCTTGCCTGGAGAGTTCCATGGACTGTATAGTCCATGGGGTCACAAAGAGTCGGATACCACTGAGCAACTTTCACTTTTCTTCCAGGGAGCAAGTGTCTTTTGATTTAATGGCTGTAGTCACTGTCCACACTGATTCTGGAGCCCAAAGGAGAAAAGCTGCCACTGTTGTCACTTTTTNGTATAGTCCATGGGGTCACAAAGAGTCGGATACCACTGAGCAACTTTCACTTTTCTTCCAGGGAGCAAGTGTCTTTTGATTTAATGGCTGTAGTCACTGTCCACACTGATTCTGGAGCCCAAAGGAGAAAAGCTGCCACTGTTGTCACTTTTTCCCCCATCTGTTTGCCATGAAGTGATGGGACTGGATGCCATGATCTTAGTTTTTTTAATGTTGAGCGTTAAGCCAGTGTTTCCCTGTCCTCTTTCACCCTCATCAAGGGGCTCTTCAGTTCTTCACTTTCTGCCATTATAGTGGTATCCTCCACATACCTGAGGTTGTTGATGTTTCTCCGATGTACTCCTTTCCCAGTTTTGACTCCAGCTAATGCTTCATCCAGACTGGCATTTCGCATGATGTACTCTGCATATAAATTAAATAAACAGGATGGCAGTATACGGCCTTGACGTACTCCTTTCCCAGTTTTGAACCAGTTCATTGTTCCATGTCTGGTTCTACTTGTTGCTTCTTGTCCTGTATACATGTTTTTCAGGAGACAGGTAAGTCTCCTTTTTGGTATTCCTATCTCTCTAAGAATTTTCCACAGTTTGTTGTGATCCACACAGTCAAAAAGGGTTTAGCTTAGTCAGTGAAGCAGAAGTAGATATGTTTTTGGAATTCCCTTGCTTTTTCTTTTTTCTTTTTCCCTTGCTTTTTCTGTGATCCAGTGGATGTTGGCAATTGGATCTCTGGTTCCTCTGCCTTTTCTAAATCCAGCTTGTACATCTGCTACTGTTGAAGCCTAGCTTGAAGGATTTTGAGCATTACCTTGCTAGCATGTGAAAATCTAAATGACACATCTTTGTCTATATTTACTTATGTTCTGTTGGACATGTGTCAGTGTCTTCTCAATGTTGGTAAAAGTCAACTATTTTATAATTGAGTTCCCAAGTCCTTCTGTTTTTAAAATTTTAAGAAAATGTTCAGCTGAGTTTATTGAAATGTGACCCATATATACTTGTCACTGAAATCCCCGCCCCCCCCCCCCCCACACACTGGCCATGTTTAATTAGTTCTTACCTGCTTTTAAAATAAAAAGTTTAAAATTATGTGATTAATACATAAATATATGCTTCTAAAAATCTCAGAGAATGCAGTCCTAATTCAGAAAATAATGAAGGTCTGCCTCAGATATCTGAGTGCGTGGACCAGAGTCTGATCACAAATGGCAGACATGAGAGAGGCGTAGGTAGTCAGGAACCCAGGGCTCTGCCTGTCTTTTTCTCAGACATCTCCTGTTGTGGAACATGGGGCTTCATTGCCTCGCAGCATGTGTGTGGGATCATAGTTCCATAACCAGGGATCACACCTGCGTCTCCTGCATTGGAAGCGGATTCTTAACTACTGGACCACAGGGAAGTCCGAGTGAATCTTAGTAGCCCTCTTGAGAAAGAAAAATAAGCACAGCAGTTTCCTGCACAAAGTCCTCTCAACACGTCGTCTTAAGCCTCCTTTTTGCTTCTAGTAGCTGTATTCTAACAGCTGAGCCCCTGTTGTTCTCCTGCCCCTGTGCAGCCCATGGGATCAAAACAAAGTTGCTCTTACAGTTCAGACCTCAGCACGCCAGTGGCTTTTCTACTAACTGGTTGGGCTGTTGTGGGGCACTACAAAGTATTAATACACATTGTTAATTTAATTACCTGTCAAGTGAATGGAGCTTTTTTTCTTCTGAGGTTTTACATAGAAGCTCTTTCCTGTCTGTCTCTTATGGCTCTTTCTAGCCCATTTTCAAAGATACTGCCCTCTGTTTTCCGTAATACTCAGTATAGAAACTTGCGAGTATTGTCAGTAATAGCTGTGTATTCTGAGAAAATCATGGTGGCTTTTCTTCACATTCAGTCAACATAGAGTTTCAGTGGGTGGGAATGAAAAGCAGGGTGCTGTGTCAGTTTGCTCGGGCACTCGGGGTAACCCTCCAGGCTGGGGGCGGGGGAGCTGAAACAGCAGAGCTTTATTTCCTGGCTGTCTCCAGGCTGGAGGCGAGGTCAGGGTGTCGGCAGGGCTGGCGGTGAGGCCTCCCTTGGGGGCTTGCCGGGGGCCATGTCTTCTTGCTGTGTCCCCACGTGGTCCTTCCCGCCCCCGTGACCGTGTGTCCACATGTTCTCTTGTAAGGATCCTGAGGGATTTAATCGACTTCCCTGGTGGCTCAGATGGTAAAGTGTATGGCTGCAATGCAGGAGACCCAGGTTCGATCCCTGGGTGGGGAAGATCCCCTGGAGAAGGAAATGGCAACCCACTCTAGTACTCTTGCCTGGAAAATTCCATGGACGGAGGAGCCTGGTAGGCTACAGTCCATGGGGTTGCAAAGAGTCAGACATGACTGAGCGACTTCACTTTCTTTCTGAAGGGATTTAATCAGGGCCCATTCAGAAGCCCTTGTTCTCACCTAATCACCTCTTTCAGATACAGTCACATAACAGAGGTGCTGGGGGTTAGGGTTTCAGTGTATGAATTTTGCTGGGACACAGTTCAGCTCCTTAACAGGGGCTGAGATCAAATGGTCACATGCTCAGTGCCCAGTTATTATCAGATGATGTCTCTGCCCTTGACAGATGTGTTAATTGACCTGTAATCTTTTAAAATTAAATTTAGGACACAGATTAAAGATTTATTTCATGATTGAGTGTAAGAAAAATTGTTACTTTACAGCCTCCAGTTGGACAAGTTTTATATTGTATAACAAGATTTCCTGTGGGAGACACTTGAGAAGGGGGTGTGTAGGAGGCACTTCATTTGTTTACCCTGTTGCAGAGGTTACTTGTACCTTTATGTGAGACTTTATTGCAAGGAGCATATATATAAAAAACCAAGTGAAAGAGAAGCTTCCCTGTGGTTGCCCTAATTTCTTTTTAGCAGAGAGTAGTGATTTTTTTTTTTTTTGTATGTTAATTCTAGAACCTTTTCAAGAGGCAGCAGGAGTTGGCACTCAAGGATAAGAAATAATAAGCTAACTAAAGGTTTTCTTACTTTAATGATTTCTAAGACAATTACCAAAGACATGAATGCAATAAAAACTGATGAGTTAAAACCTAAAAGCTGTTTTTATGGTAACAATAAATTATTAATAGTGACCCTTATTAACGATTTACTCTGTGTTGGGCCTTGTTCAAGGTTATTGTGTTGACTCAGTCTCACAATAACCCTGTTGGAAGCTATTCTTATTTTCCCATTTCACAGATGGTCCCTGAGGCACAGAAAGGATACATGGTCTTCCCAAGCGTATTCAGCTAGCAGGTGGTGGAGCTCAGAAGGGACCCAGGTGGCCAACCTTCCAGCATCTGTGTCCAGTCCCCATGCCTCACTGCCTCTCTGAGGATCAGCTCAGTTGCCCAGAAACATCACTCCTCTCTGTAGTGACTTGACATTATTATGTGGTTTCAGAAAGGTTCCGTTTTGTTTTCTTTTTTTTTTTTTTAGGCTCGTGGTAGCAAAATAAGTAAGTGTGTCAGTGGCCCATATCACTTCCCAATGATTTCTTTATGATCAATATAAATGCAGCTTGGAAAAAGGTTTCGCTTAACGGTAGAGGATCCTGAGTGTGAGACTGAACCGTTGGTATTGAAAGGTTCTTTCTAGGCTGAAGCAGGATGTGGCTATACTGTCATTTTAGGAGAGCCAAGTGGATTTTTCAGTTCTGTTAAGGCTGGGATGAAAGAGCTGAGTTAACAGCTGAGCTGTGAAGGCAGAGGCGCCCGAGTTCCTCCCTGGTCTCTGCACCAGCAAGCTGTGTACTCTGAGCGCGGGGCCCTTGCAGCTCCTCTGCCCTCGGTGTGCGGTCGGATCTGCCTCCAGGGCTTCCCATGAGAACGAGTGAGAGCAGGTGTGTCTGGTGTCCTGGGTATCAGAGGGCAGCCTGTGTGTCTCAGCTCCTGCTGGAATTCGGTGAAGAAACTCACATCCACTTGTCCTGGCTTCCTTTTCTTCCTGGAGTTTCATGGCTGTTTTATCCCAGTTGAGGAAGTGGCTGTAGGAGCCGACACAGGAGCGCGGCTGGGCAGGGTCGGTCCAGCTCCGCCCTCCTTAGCTGTCAGACCTCTTCCTCCTCCTCTTACTCTTTGGGAGAATTTGTCTCCTCAGGGAGGCCAGGTGGGGGCGAAGTTAGATCAAGTGCTGGCTTTCCTAGAGACCACTTCTTTAAAGATACAAAACAACCTGTTTTGTGATGCCATTTTGCTAACTTATTAAATTGTCTAAAAATACCAATTAATACATTTTAGAGCCTTTTTTCCCGATAGTTACCTAACAGTGCCATGTTCATTCCTGTTGTAGGTGCTGGAGATCAGAATTTATTTACCTCCATTTACCCGACACTTTCCCAGCAGCTTCCAAGAGAACCGATGGAGTGGAGAAGGTATGGCATCTCCCTCCTTGTTCTGTAGGCGTTTGTGTGAGTGAGTGAAGCAGTGAAAGTGAGAGCCTGAGTTCTAAGGAGACTGAAAAGAAGGCCCCGTAATCTGTGAGCCTTTCTTTAAGGCTTGTTTCCTGAACGAGACCTAGGATGATAGAAATGGGACACGTCTTTGGAGCCGCAGGCCCCTTGTACAGAGGTGACTTCGGACTCCTGGTGGCATTCTGTTAAGGAGATGTGCACCCATATTCCTCAGGAGAGCTGGTGCCTCTGCGTCTTAACCAGGGCTTTGTCACCTGAGTGCCTGGGCTCTTCTCTTAAGGATGAGAAAGTGGACAGAAGGATGGTCTTTAAAATTAGGAGTGCCATCAGATCAGTCCTCCCATTGGCCCTGCTGTTTGTAATTGTTCCTCTAATGACTTGTTCTGAGGAAATAACTGACTTTGAATTATTTCACTGAAAAACTAACTTCTGGTAAGATTAGGTATTATTTGTAGAAAATGTTTGGATTGTTAACACTGTTTATTAATAATATTAATATTGTTAATACCTGTTAATACTAGCAGTCTCATTTTAACCAAGGTGAATGAAAAATTTCCTGTTGCTGTTCATGCTCATGTAATTCTGTTTCTTGCTACATTATTCCTTTCTGACCACCAGTTTTTACCCTCCTGACATGAAGAATTAACATTCTGGATGACTTTACCAGGGTCTCTGTTGAATCTAGTCTAATCTTTGTGCCTGCTTAGTGTTACAAGGAATATATTTATTTACCAAAATGTAATATAAAGAATATACAGAACTGGGAGAATTCTCTTACAGGAAAATTATTCAGCTATTGAGGAGGCCCAGTGCTGTGAATGAGAGAAAACAATTCAGCAAGTGGAAGAATTTAATAATATCTGAAGAAATGGAGTGATCTGGAAAGGATTTCAAGCAAGTATACATTATTCAAACATTCAGAAAGATAAATGAGAAATGGGCTTATGAGAAAAAAATGGAATAGAGACCCTGCATAGATTTAATACGCATATTCTTTTCTTTACCTTCTTGAAAACTAAAAGAGAGAAGAGTACTAAAAGGCCTAAATGTTTAAGGACAGAGAAGGCAGAGGCGGCAGCAGCAGAGACATGAATATCTTTCTGGGAGCAGAAGGATGGACAGAGGAATAGGCGGGAAAGCCCTCTGTGTGTCTGCAGAGGGGACACCCTGAGAAGCAGGCGCGTCCCTGACAGGTGACAGGGCCCAGGACTTTGGGAGGAAAGGGCAAGACCAAGTGCAGAGGGGTGTATGTGTGTGTGTGTGTGGCTCTTTAGTACTGTTTGACATGTTAAAGTGTGTGTGTTTCACTTTGGCAAAAATGTAATTGATTAGATATCGGGAAACAAAATTGAAGCAGAAACTTGACTTCATGCACTGAACTTCTGTGTAGCTGAAGGACAGAGTGATGAATTGGGAGATTGCACTCGGTAACTCCGGAGTTGAGAGGTGAGCGCCAGAGATGGAGGTCCGAGAGGAAAGCTGAACCATGAAGGCTAAGTCCATAGGTTTCCATGTCCCTGTAGTAGGTACTTCAGAAGTGACTGTGGAGCGGGTGGAAAGACGGGCCCTGCTTGAGGAACTGGTGTCCAGGTTTTCCCAGAAGTGAGTTCAGAGATTTCGGGGGCTGCTGGATGTCAAGCAGAATGAAAACAAAAACAAGCGAACAAAAAGCCACATCAGGAAATAGGGAGAAAAGAAAAGCCGAGTCTGCAGTCTCTAAGAGCAAGTAAAACGCAGCCTGAGATAGAGCATTTAAGAGGAGTACCTTGACTTGAAGGCTGTACCTTGACTTTAGTCGTGTCTGACTCTTTGCGACCCCATACAGTCCATGGAAGTCTCCAGGCCAGAATACTGGAGTGAGTAGCCTTTCCCTCCTCCAGGGGATCTTCCCAACCCAGGGGTTAAACCCGGGTCTCCCGCATTGCAGGTAGATTCTTTACCAGCTGAGCCACAAGGGAAGCCCCACCTTGACTTGAGTTCTAAGGAGACTGAGAGTTGAGTTCTGAGAAGCCCCACCTTGACGCTAGAGTTGCGTATTATTCACAGTCACACAGCGGGAAGACGGTCTCAGCCCCCGCCGGCCTTGAAGAGACAGGGTACCGGCTGGGCCCGGGGCGTCTGCACAACACCACACCGTGCTCTCCAGAAGCCTGCTCCCATCTTACATTCGCTGCCGCCACAGCATGAAAATAGCTGGAAACATGCTGTCAACAGGAACACCTTCAGATGTGTATGATCAGAAGCTGTACTACTGTCTCTGAAGTAATTAAGGAATGTGTCTCAAGGAAAACACCAGGAACATGAACCCTGAATTCACAGAGTGAAGGGAGCAGCTGCCTGAAAGCAAGTCATAACAAATGTTTCACTATTTTATGGTGTCAATGCTTTTAAAGATTAAAAATCTAAAATTTCAGAATGTGGAAGAAAGTGGAAAGAAAACTGTAGTGTCTTTGTCCTGTTCAAGGAGAGATAGACACTTAACTGCACTTTTTGAAAGGGAAATTAAAGTTTATGCATATTAAATATTAAAATGTAAATAATAACAGAAAAGAAATAGAAGATTTCAAGCTAACAGAAACTTTCAAGCTAACAGAGAAAAAGGAAGGAAAAAGAAAACTTGATTAATCTCACCAAGGACAGAAAAAAACTAGCGTGAAATAGAAAATCCACAAGTTAAAGCATAATAACATTCAGTATGGTTGTTTTCAGTTTATTCATCATGGAGACTCCTTAGGTTAGACAAAAAGAATAAAATCCGTCTGTAGATATTTGAAAGAGACACAACTCATAGAGGTGGAAGATAGAGATGTGGAAGAGAGATATATGTAGTCTAATTTATTTTTAGAAGTATAATTAAACAGCGTCCATACTCTATGATAGCCATCGATTAGATGCATATAGCTTGTGGAATCTTTGTTGTTGGATTGAGGAAAATTGGAGGACGGGACATTCCTGGTGATGCAGTGGGTAAGAATCTGCCTTCCAATGTAGGTTTGATCCCTATTCCAGGAAGATCCTACGTTCCACGGAGCAGCTAAGCCCGTGAGCCATAGCCACTGAGCCTGTGCTCTAGAGCCCAGCAGCTACGAGCCACGCCCTGCAACTGCTGAAGCCTGCTTGCCTGGAGCCCACGCCCTGCAACTGCTGGATCCCACGCCCTGCAACTGCTGAAGCCTGTGTGCCTGGAGCCCACGCCCTGCAACTGCTGGAGCCTGAAGCCTTTGTGCCTGGAGCCCACGCCCTGCAACTGCTGAAGCCTGAAGCGTGCATGCCTGGAGCCCACGCCCTGCAACGAGAAAAGCCCCCACTCGCTGCAGCTAGAGAACGCCCACGAAAAGCAGCAAAGACCCCACGCAGCCGAAAATAAATTTTAAACATTATTTTTAAAAATTTTCTTGAGATGTCTTTTAAAAAAAATTGAAGGGTGGGTGGTTATCACTGTTTATGCTGTGCAAACAGAAACCTGTTCTTTTTCACCAGACAGTTCTCTTTTTTGGATAATGCAGTTTGTTGCAAAAATATTAGAGCAGTTTAAAGCTTTAGTAGTTTCAAACTGCACTTCTGACATTTGGGAAACGCTCTGCTTCTTTTATGGTGACTGTATACTGACATTTATTTTTCTCAGAATTCTGTATTGTTGCAAATGGAGTTATGAAGAGCTTTGACACATGAACTATGTTTAAAGTAATTTATAGCATCTTTTCAAATGGAGCATATAATAGTTAAAATTCAGGGTTAATATCACCTATGAGCTTCTGAACGCATAGATACGATTCGATTGTTGTCTTTTTCTCCTTTTCCTTCCGCTGAACACTCTCATGTTTCTCAGTGACTCGTTCACAATTGTTGATAGGTCCTATGGCCGGGCTCCAAAGATGATTCACCTGGAGTCTAACTTTGTTCAGTTCAAAGAGGAGCTGCTGCCCAAAGAAGGGAACAAAGCCCTGCTGACCTTCCCCTTCCTGCACATCTACTGGACGGAGTGCTGTGTGAGTATTCATTCCGGGGAACGCTATAAGGGGTTGAGAACTTGCGGGTCTGGGTTTTGCTGAGACAGCTATACTTTTTGAAATTTACTATTTTAATTTTTTGGTATTCTCTTTTCTCCGTTCTTCAGCGCATGACTTTGCCGTGGATTATTTCTGCTCTGGCGCAGTGCAGTGTACTCGTAATCACCAAGTACAGTCGCCACATTACTTCCTATGTTTCCAGTTCTTTTTTTTTGTTGTTGTTGACCTTTTAATTTGCAAATTACAGTAATTGAAATGTATATTTGCTATAATTAGTAACTTTGGTGAAAATCTTTCCAATAAGGATGAGAAATACTAAATATACTAAAGGTAGGTTTATCTGCAAGTAAAAAGCACCTGAAAAACAGTAGTTGAAACAACATAAATGTTGATTTTTTTCTTCATGTAGAATTCTAGTCGCAGGCAGTTCAAAGGAGGGATATTCAGAGAAACAGGTGCCATTGTCAATGGTCTTTGTTGGCTATCTCAGGTCCAGGCATGACATCTAAATTTCATCTAGAAGATAGTACTGGATAAAGAGTAAAGAGCAAAAGATGCACACTAACTCCTTTTAAGAAAAGTTCTCAAATGCTGCCATAAGAATTTTCCACATACCACTCATGGGTCAGAATTTAGCCATACAGCCACATATAGATAAAAGCAAGGCTGGGGAAAATTATCTTTGTTCTGAGTAGCCATAGTCTCAGATAAAAATTAGAGATTTTACTACCACACAAAAAGAGGGAAATTTATATCAGTCAGTTCAGTCACTCAGTCGTGTCTGAGTTTTTGCGACCCCATGAATTGCAGCATGCCAAGCCTCTCTGTCCATCATCAACTCCAGGAGTTCACTCAGACTCGCATCCATCGAGTCAGTGATGCCATCCAGCCATCTCATCCTCTGTCGTCCCCTTCTCCTCCTGCCCCCAATCCCTCCCAGCATCAGAGTCTATTTCAATGAGTCAACTCTTAGCATGAGGTGGCCAAAGTACTGGAGTTTNTGGAGGACGGGACATTCCTGGTGATGCAGTGGGTAAGAATCTGCCTTCCAATGTAGGTTTGATCCCTATTCCAGGAAGATCCTACGTGCCACGGAGCAGCTAAGCCCGTGAGCCATAGCCACTGAGCCTGTGCTCTAGAGCCCAGCAGCTACGAGCCACGCCCTGCAACTGCTGAAGCCTGCTTGCCTGGAGCCCACGCCCTGCAACTGCTGGATCCCACGCCCTGCAACTGCTGAAGCCTGTGTGCCTGGAGCCCACGCCCTGCAACTGCTGGAGCCTGAAGCCTTTGTGCCTGGAGCCCACGCCCTGCAACTGCTGAAGCCTGAAGCGTGCATGCCTGGAGCCCACGCCCTGCAACGAGAAAAGCCCCCACTCGCTGCAGCTAGAGAACGCCCACGAAAAGCAGCAAAGACCCCACGCAGCCGAAAATAAATTTTAAACATTATTTTTAAAAATTTTCTTGAGATGTCTTTTAAAAAAAATTGAAGGGTGGGTGGTTATCACTGTTTATGCTGTGCAAACAGAAACCTGTTCTTTTTCACCAGACAGTTCTCTTTTTTGGATAATGCAGTTTGTTGCAAAAATATTAGAGCAGTTTAAAGCTTTAGTAGTTTCAAACTGCACTTCTGACATTTGGGAAACGCTCTGCTTCTTTTATGGTGACTGTATACTGACATTTATTTTTCTCAGAATTCTGTATTGTTGCAAATGGAGTTATGAAGAGCTTTGACACATGAACTATGTTTAAAGTAATTTATAGCATCTTTTCAAATGGAGCATATAATAGTTAAAATTCAGGGTTAATATCACCTATGAGCTTCTGAACGCATAGATACGATTCGATTGTTGTCTTTTTCTCCTTTTCCTTCCGCTGAACACTCTCATGTTTCTCAGTGACTCGTTCACAATTGTTGATAGGTCCTATGGCCGGGCTCCAAAGATGATTCACCTGGAGTCTAACTTTGTTCAGTTCAAAGAGGAGCTGCTGCCCAAAGAAGGGAACAAAGCCCTGCTGACCTTCCCCTTCCTGCACATCTACTGGACGGAGTGCTGTGTGAGTATTCATTCCGGGGAACGCTATAAGGGGTTGAGAACTTGCGGGTCTGGGTTTTGCTGAGACAGCTATACTTTTTGAAATTTACTATTTTAATTTTTTGGTATTCTCTTTTCTCCGTTCTTCAGCGCATGACTTTGCCGTGGATTATTTCTGCTCTGGCGCAGTGCAGTGTACTCGTAATCACCAAGTACAGTCGCCACATTACTTCCTATGTTTCCAGTTCTTTTTTTTTGTTGTTGTTGACCTTTTAATTTGCAAATTACAGTAATTGAAATGTATATTTGCTATAATTAGTAACTTTGGTGAAAATCTTTTCAATAAGGATGAGAAATACTAAATATACTAAAGGTAGGTTTATCTGCAAGTAAAAAGCACCTGAAAAACAGTAGTTGAAACAACATAAATGTTGATTTTTTTCTTCATGTAGAATTCTAGTCGCAGGCAGTTCAAAGGAGGGGATATTCAGAGAAACAGGTGCCATTGTCAATGGTCTTTGTTGGCTATCTCAGGTCCAGGCATGACATCTAAATTTCATCTAGAAGATAGTACTGGATAAAGAGTAAAGAGCAAAAGATGCACACTAACTCCTTTTAAGAAAAGTTCTCAAATGCTGCCATAAGAATTTTCCACATACCACTCATGGGTCAGAATTTAGCCATACAGCCACATATAGATAAAAGCAAGGCTGGGGAAAATTATCTTTGTTCTGAGTAGCCATAGTCTCAGATAAAAATTAGAGATTTTACTACCACACAAAAAGAGGGAAATTTATATCAGTCAGTTCAGTCACTCAGTCGTGTCTGAGTTTTTGCGACCCCATGAATTGCAGCATGCCAAGCCTCTCTGTCCATCATCAACTCCAGGAGTTCACTCAGACTCGCGTCCATCGAGTCAGTGATGCCATCCAGCCATCTCATCCTCTGTCGTCCCCTTCTCCTCCTGCCCCCAATCCCTCCCAGCATCAGAGTCTATTTCAATGAGTCAACTCTTAGCATGAGGTGGCCAAAGTACTGGAGTTTCAGCTTTAGCATCAGTCCTTCCAGTGAACATTCAGGACTGATTTCCTTTAAGATGGACTGGTTGAATCTCCTTGCAGCCCAAGGGACTCTCAAGAGTCTTCTCCAACACCACAGTTCAAAAGCATCAATTCTTCGACACTCAGCTTTCTTCACAGTCCAACTCTCACATCCATACATGACCACTGGAAAAACCATAGCCTTGACAAGACGGAACTTTTTTGGCAAAGTAATATCTCTGCTTTTCAATATGCTATCCAGGTTGATCTTAACTTTCCTTCCTAGCAGTAAGCATCTTTTAATTTCATGGCTGCAGTCACCATCTGCAGTGATTTTGGAGCCCAAAAAAATAAAGTCTGACACTGTTTCCACTGTTTCCCCATCTATTTCCCATGAAGTGATGGGACCAGATGCCATGATCTTAGTTTTCTGAATGTTGATCTTTAAGCCAACTTTTTCACTCTCCTCCTTCACTTTTGAAGAGGCTTTTTAGTTCCTCTTCAGTTTCTGCCATAAGGATGGTGTCATCTGCATATCTGCTGCTACTGCTGCTGCTGCTAAGTCGTTTCAGTCGTGTCCAACTCTGTACGACCCCATAGACAGCAGGCCACCAGGCTCCGCCGTCCCTGGGATTCTCCAGGCAAGAACACTGGAGTGGGTTGCTGTTTCCTTCCCCAACATGTTTCCAGTTCTTGTGAGCCATCTCCCTGTGTCCTGGTGGGCACTAGCTATTTCTGACATTTCCTTTCAGCTTTGTTTTCCTCGCACCCTGTAGTCGCCACGTGGCTGTTATTCTCCTTGAGGACCCTTGTCTGTCTCTGGTGCTGGTTGGCAGGCTCTCTGTGGGCAGGGCGCTGTCTCCTAACTCACCCCCCGAGTCTGGTGCAGGAGATGCTCTGTGATGCCCGTTGAGAGAGCAGACACTGCTGCTGTGGGCACCCTGGCCTTTACTCATACTTGGCAGTTCTGTACTCATGAACCTGAATTCTTCTTTCATGAACAAATAGAAAATTCTGTGGGTCATTTGTTCTGTCTGTTTCAACTCTAACAAAATAAGCATTTAGCAGTGTACAGAGTACATGAATCATTACACATTGTGACGTTTTAACCTGGATCTGAGGATAAAGAGTAGTTTTTGTAGTTCTACTGAGAAAGGGCTGGAAGCTCACGCCTGGGCTCCCTTCACCCTGAGCTCCCTTCACCCTGCGTGCTTTTGACTTTGCTGACTTTGTAGCCTTTCCCCGTGAAGTCACCTGGGACAGGCTTCTTCCCCGGGAACTCTTAGGCTAGCTTATGTGAGGTGTTGACCACCAGGGGGGCTCGTTAGAGATGCGACGCCTGGGGTTTTATTGGACCAGGCACATAGGCAACCTCTGCCTGGCACGTAGCAGTGCTCTGAACTCCTGGGGAACACAGAGGTCAGCACAAGCCATGTGATGGGTGTGTGTGGAGGGAGGCACTCCTATGGCACAGTGACAGGAATCCTCCAACATCCAGACTGGATTTAGCCCAAGGCTGACTCTTCCTGACCCAGACATCACCACAGCCTGCACACACCTCTTCCCAAGTTATCAGAAACCTGTGTGGGTTTCTCTTTCAATGCTTTACAGTTCATTATCCTTATTTTCATGTTAAAGTTGTCTCAGGTTTGGCCAGCAAGAATCACTTCAGACTGGCTCCTGTGGCCTTCTGAGCACTTTCTAACTTTCGACATGACAGAATATTCTGGGTTCTTGTCCCTTTGCTACCCCTGTGTTGGAATCAACCGTTTTTTCTCAAGGCCTTGATCCCCCAGGCGTGGCGGGAGTGGCCCTGCTGCTGCGCCAGTGGACTCCACAGGGCTCTGAAAGCACTGTGGTAGAGATCATGGCTCAATACTGATACCTCTGATTTTAGCCTTGCCCCAGGGCGCTTTCTTGCCTTAACCTGTTCTGTGTTTATATCCACCCTGGCCCTGACAACATGGGCACATTCACTTACCTGCTCAGGGCTGCAGTATGCATAGAGCAGTCTCAGCGCTGCCATACCCACACGGCAGCCTGAAATAGGCTGGCTGAGAAGAGTTTGGAGCTTGTGTGCAGTGCGTGCTTTCCCTGGCCTGACAGTCCACGTTCAGACCTGGTTGGGCTGATCACTCTCAGGGGTCATTCTTTTCAGTGTTTGCCTAGTTGCCCTGGCATGTTTATTTTTTCATATGAACCTTAGTATTAAATTCCTTTTCTAAGTATTTTACCTTTTTTGTTCCTATGGTGAGTGGGATTTTTTTCTCACATTATATCTTCCAGTTGGTGATTTTTTGTGTATATGGAGACTGTTGGTTGTTTTTTTTTTCATGGTAACCTTGCTGAATTTTTTTTTTATTGTTTGAGTTTGTTTTGTCATTGGTTCTCAAAACCAGTGTCTGTAGGCCCCAAAGTCTAGGATTTTCCAGTCATCCTATGATGCCACCTGCAGAGAGTCTTACTGTTTCCTTTTCAATTCTTGTGTCTCAGATTACTTTCCTGGTCTAGGACATGGTCTCTTAGTGGTGGAGACAGTGGGTATCTTTTCCTTGTTCCTGATTCAGTGGAAATGCCTGTGATAGGTACCCCCCAGTAAGTAGGGCGCTGGCTGTGGGAATCAGGTGGATTTGAGTCAGTGTGTGAAGGAAATTCCATCCATTAGTATTTTCTTGAGTTTTTAAAATTAGGAATACACTGTTGAATTCTGTTAAAGGCTTTGTCATACCTGGTGGAGATAATCATATGATTTTTCTCACTTAGATCTACTAATATGTTGAATTACATTACTGGTAATGGGTATTTTTGAGCCATACTCGTATTCCTGGTATATTCCACTTGGTCAGAATATTATTTTCTTAATGTGACATTGGTGTCTGTTCATTTTATCTAGGATTTTTTGCATCTGCATTCACAAGTGCTTCGTCTTTAACTTTTTTGTGTATTGTGTTTATAAGGTTCAGCTATCAGTGTCATGCTTGATTCATAACTTGCAGAGCCCTCCTGAGAAACCATCTGGGCCTGGCACTCTCACGGGTAGTTTCTTGATTATATTCTGTGTCCCTTCCATGGAAGTTGGTCTGGTTTAACCATTTGTCTAATTTGATAAACTGTGTTATTCTTACAAATGTTACATTTCAGTTCAAATTTAAAATCTCTTTCCATTGAGATGTATGAAGTAGTATCTTTTCGACTTTTAAAATGTGCTCTGTGTCAATAGTTATTTCTCCATTGTTATTTCTTATTTTGTATATTGGTGTGTGTTTTTTTTTTTCTTTCTTGTTGAAATTAGCTAGTTCAATTCTCCCCTTTCTTCCAGAACCAGGATTTGCATTTGTTAGTCTGGTACACAGTTGGTACGTTTTCTGTCTCATTAATTTCTGCTTTCATTTTTTTTTTTACCGTCTCCTTCCTTTTGTTTTCTTATAGTTTACTTTGTTCTTTTCCTAGTGGTTTTGAGCTGGAAATACATTTGTCTTCATTCTTAAAGTTTTAGTGACGTAGGTCTTTAAGGATGTGGCTTTAACTGTATCCCAGGGCCGCAGCTGACACCAGGTGGAGCAGACGAGCTATAGACTTCGGAGCAGTCGGTCTTCTGGGCCACTCTGTCCTGTAGCGGCTTGTGACAGAGCCATAGATGACTGATTGAAGAGAGACCAGCAGAGGACTGGCAGTGTTTTGATTGGGCTTGCCTTGAAATCGTTACTGCATTAATCTGAGAAGAGCTTTAACGATGATGAATCTTCTCCTCTGGGAACCATTCTTCATGGCCTCTTTATGTTCTTTTGTGCTGCGTTGTAACGGTTTCCATAAAAGTCTCACATTTTCACTGCAAGATGGATTCAGTGTTTGTGGACGTTATGTTGTTGCTGAGTCACTCAGTCAGGTCCGACTCGTTGCGACCCCGTGGACTACAGCACGCCGGGCTTTCTGGTCCTTCACTACCCAGAGCTTGCTCAGGCTCGTGTCCATTGAGTCAGTGATGCCATCCAGCCATCTCATCCTTTCTTGTCCCCTTTTCTTCCTGCCTTCAGTCTTCCCCAGCATCAGGGTATTTTCCAATGATTTGGCTCTTTGCATCAGGTGGACATTATAGATGATTTTTTTCCTCCTTAAACTTAAATTTCCTAGTAGGAATCCTGTGGAGGTTTTTTTTTTTTTTTTTTCTGTTTTAGTTTTGGTTATCATCTATTAAGAAAATTTCCATGGGTGGAGAATCCCACCATGGGATTCCCTGGTGGCTCAGACGGTAAAGAGTCTGCCCACAATGTGAGAGACTTGAGTTTGATCCCTGGGTTGGGAAGATCCCCTGGAGAAGGAAATGGCAACCCACTCCAGTATTCTTGCCTAGAAAATCCCATGGACAGAGGAGCCTGGTGGGCTATAGTCTGTAGGGTCCCAAAGAGTCAGTCATGACTGAGCGACTTCACTTTCACTTTTCCTTTTATTAAGAGAAATTCCTGGAGCAAGTTGACAACATTTAAGATTTTGGATTTAGAAGTAAAATTCCGTTGTGTTATTTTAGAGGTTGCTTTTGGGTTTATAGTCCACGCTGTAAGCGACACCTCCTTTCTTCACGTCTGTTGTGCTGCTTGAGACAGTATACGACAGTCACAGCCCTGCCTTTGAGTCCCCTGCCTCGGGTTACTGTGGCTTACACCCAGTCTTATGAGAAAATAAACCCGGGGAAGTGTGTCTTTTGTATTTGCCTGCATGTTTACCATTTCCAGTGTATCCCCTTCCCTGTGTGGATCCAGATTCTCAGTTCGCATTAATTTCTTTCTGCCTGAAGGACTTCTTTCAACTTGTGTATAGTGCAGGTCCATTGGTGATGAGTTCTTCTCAGCCATTAAATACTTGAGGAACTATTTATTTTGTCTTTATCTTTGGAAAATATTTCCCTGATAGAGAGGTCTTGTTTGAAGGCTCTCCCCACCCATCCCCGCTCTCAGCACCTAGAAGATGTTGCTTCACTGTCTTTGGTTTCCACTGTTACCCTGAAACATCTTTGATTTTTGACTGTTATTTTGTACGTAAAATGTCTTTCCTTTGGTCTTTTTTTTTTTTAGGTAGTTGTGGCTCGTGGGCTCTAGAGCGCAGGCCCGGTAGTTGTGGCTCGTGGGCTCTAGAGCGCAGGCCCGGTAGTTGTGGCTCGTGGGCTCTAGAGCGCAGGCCCGGTAGTTGTGGCTCGTGGGCTCTAGAGCGCAGGCCCGGTAGTTGTGGCTCGTGGGCTCTAGAGCGCAGGCCCGGTAGTTGTGGCTCGTGGGCTCTAGAGCGCAGGCCCGGTAGTTGTGGCTCGTGGGCTCTAGAGCGCAGGCCCGGTAGTTGTGGCTCGTGGGCTCTAGAGCGCAGGCCCGGTAGTTGTGGCTCGTGGGCTCTAGAGCGCAGGCCCGGTAGTTGTGGCTCGTGGGCTCTAGAGCGCAGGCCCGGTAGTTGTGGCTCGTGGGCTCTAGAGCGCAGGCCCGGTAGTTGTGGCTCGTGGGCTCTAGAGCGCAGGCCCGGTAGTTGTGGCTCGTGGGCTCTAGAGCGCAGGCCCGGTAGTTGTGGCTCGTGGGCTCTAGAGCGCAGGCCCGGTAGTTGTGGCTCGTGGGCTCTAGAGCGCAGGCCCGGTAGTTGTGGCTCGTGGGCTCTAGAGCGCAGGCCCGGTAGTTGTGGCTCGTGGGCTCTAGAGCGCAGGCCCGGTAGTTGTGGCTCGTGGGCTCTAGAGCGCAGGCCCGGTAGTTGTGGCTCGTGGGCTCTAGAGCGCAGGCCCGGTAGTTGTGGCTCGTGGGCTCTAGAGCGCAGGCCCGGTAGTTGTGGCTCGTGGGCTCTAGAGCGCAGGCCCGGTAGTTGTGGCTCGTGGGCTCTAGAGCGCAGGCCCGGTAGTTGTGGCTCGTGGGCTCTAGAGCGCAGGCCCGGTAGTTGTGGCTCGTGGGCTCTAGAGCGCAGGCCCGGTAGTTGTGGCTCGTGGGCTCTAGAGCGCAGGCCCGGTAGTTGTGGCTCGTGGGCTCTAGAGCGCAGGCCCGGTAGTTGTGGCTCGTGGGCTCTAGAGCGCAGGCCCGGTAGTTGTGGCTCGTGGGCTCTAGAGCGCAGGCCCGGTAGTTGTGGCTCGTGGGCTCTAGAGCGCAGGCCCGGTAGTTGTGGCTCGTGGGCTCTAGAGCGCAGGCCCGGTAGTTGTGGCTCGTGGGCTCTAGAGCGCAGGCCCGGTAGTTGTGGCTCGTGGGCTCTAGAGCGCAGGCCCGGTAGTTGTGGCTCGTGGGCTCTAGAGCGCAGGCCCGGTAGTTGTGGCTCGTGGGCTCTAGAGCGCAGGCCCGGTAGTTGTGGCTCGTGGGCTCTAGAGCGCAGGCCCGGTAGTTGTGGCTCGTGGGCTCTAGAGCGCAGGCCCGGTAGTTGTGGCTCGTGGGCTCTAGAGCGCAGGCCCGGTAGTTGTGGCTCGTGGGCTCTAGAGCGCAGGCCCGGTAGTTGTGGCTCGTGGGCTCTAGAGCGCAGGCCCGGTAGTTGTGGCTCGTGGGCTCTAGAGCGCAGGCCCGGTAGTTGTGGCTCGTGGGCTCTAGAGCGCAGGCCCGGTAGTTGTGGCTCGTGGGCTCTAGAGCGCAGGCCCGGTAGTTGTGGCTCGTGGGCTCTAGAGCGCAGGCCCGGTAGTTGTGGCTCGTGGGCTCTAGAGCGCAGGCCCGGTAGTTGTGGCTCGTGGGCCCAGTTGTCCATGGCATGTGGGCTCCTCTCTTCTCAGGGATGGAACTAGTGTTCCCTGCATTGGCAGGTGGACTCTTAACCGCTGGACCACCGGAGAAGTCCTCCAGTGCTGTTTCAAGATTCTTTTTCTTTATCAGTGATTATGACATGCCATGGTCTAGCTTCATTTCTTGTGCTTGGATTTTGGGGTTTTTTTTGCTTTTTTACTTTCGGGATTTATAATTTTTATCAAATTTGGAACATTTTGGTCATTATTTCCTCAAATATTTTTTTCTGTTCCTCTTCTCTCCTTTGGGGACGCCAGTTCCCTCTGTATGAGGTCACTTGACGTCTCCCAAGTCACTGCACTGTGGGCGTTTCATCAGTCTTTTTCTCTGTGTGTTTCATTTGGATAATTTCTGTTCCTATGCCTTCACGTCAACTGATCGTTTCTTCTTCAGTGTCTAATCTGCTCTTAGTCCTACGCAGTGTATTTTTCAGTTTAGACATTGTGGTTCTCATCTCTTTGAGTTCCTCAGGGGTCTTTTCCTTCTTTTAAAATATCTTTCCTGTCTCTGCTTAGCATCTGTCTTTCTCTGCCTTCATGAGCATGTGAAGTATGGCAGCAATAGCTATTTTAATGACCTTGTCTACTAACTCTGTTATCTGTATTTACTGAGTCTGTTTCTTTTGAGTGATTTTTCTGCTTTTTATAGATCTTATATTCTTACTTCTTTACCTGCCTGGCAGTTTTTTGTTGGATGCTAACCACTGTGAACTTTATCTTGTTTGGTGCTGTTATCTTATGTAAGCTCAGAAATTTTCTTGTGCTTTATTAAATCACTTTTAAATTTGATCCTTGTTGCTGTTGTTGTTGTTCAGTTGCCAAGCTGTGTCCGACTCTTTGCGACCCCATGAGCTGCAGCCACCCCAGGCTCCCCTGTCCTTCGATCTCTCCTGGAGCTTGCTTACACTCATGTCCATTGAGTCAGTGATGCCATCCAACCATCTCACCCTCTGTCACCCCTTTCTCCTCCTGCCCTCAGTCTTTCCCAGCATCAGAGTCTTTTCCAGTGAGTTGGTTCTTTGCATCAGGTGGCCAAAGTACTGGGGCTTTAGCTTTAGCATCAGTCCACCCAATGAATATTCAGGGTTGATTTCCACTAGGATTGACTGATTTGATCTCCTTGTAGTCCAAAGGACTCTTGAGTCCTCTCTAGCACCATAATTTGAAAGCATCTTCTTTGGTGCTCAGCTTTCTTTATGGTCCAACTCCCACATCCATACATGACTACTGGAAAAACCATAGCTTTGACTATATGGACCTTTGTCGACAAAGTGATATCTCTGCTTTTTAATATGCTGTCTATATTGGAGCCTGGTGGGCTGCAGTCCATGAGGTCGCAAAGGGTTGGACAAGGCTGAGTGACTAAGAACAGCACTTGGTTGGAGGATATATGTGTGTATATGTGTATGTGTCCCCCACATGTGTGTTTACACAGGTGTTTACCTCCACATGTAACTCTCTGTGCCCATGCGTGCGAACGTGTGCACACACACAGCCCAGTTCCAGTGCAGCACACAGGGTCAGTTCTCATTCCTTCCCTTTCTGTGTGTGTGACATTCTCCAGCTCGGAGAAGCCAGGCACTCTCCTCCATGATGGGGTTTTCCTCTCTTCACTGTGGTTTCCTGAGAGACCCTTAGCCCCACGGGTTCAGCTTGGGTTCCTCTTCTGCAGAGTCACCGAGCCTCTCTTGGAATGTTTCTTGTTTGCTCACCATCGTGAGCCATCGCCTGGGCTCTGTCTTGATTCCTCTAGGACTCTGGGGGACTCTGTCCTGCCTGCTGCTCAGTAAGGCCTCTTCTGAGAGTCCCTGCAGGCTGCCACCCACAGCGTCCCCAGGAGAGGGGCTGGTGTCCCCTTGGGGTGTGACTGCCCCCCTTGTGGTGGGTTCTGGCGAAGGGCGCCTGGGAAGGCCTCCTTGGAGCTTGTCATGTTGCCTCACCTCTCCCTGTCTGGTAGGCCTTGGGATCTGCATCTGTGCTTTGATTTTGAAACTGCTGGGTCCAGGGCTGCTGCCCCCTGGCCTTCTGGTTTCACTTTCTAGGGGTCAGGTTGGCTTCTGACAGAACACCAGCCCTGTAAAACTCCTGGTCCTAAGCACTGCCATTGTGTGGAAAATAAGCAGTATGTGAGTGTGTTACTGTTGGATATTAATTCACAGAAGTCAGAATTTTGCGGGATGGTTTTCCTTTTAGCCAGAAGTTCTTTTTCAGATTGTAGTTGTTTCAGAGTTACACTGAGGACATAGCAGTTTTTTTTTAACGTTTTTAAGTACTGCCTTTTGGAACTTTTCACTTACTGATTAAATGAAAGGGAGGTATTTGATACAGAATTTGAGATTTAACTCATTCATGGATCAGTCACATGAGTGTTATTCAAAAGAGACTAAAGAAATCCAGAGAAAATATGGGTGGGCAGAATAATAAGGACTCCTTCTCTTCAAAGAGGGAAAGAATATATTTAGACAGTAGCTATTAGTTATAGTTTTCAAAGGTTTTTAAATACCTAATACTGAAATGAGTTAAGCATCTTGGTTTTGATTTTCGCTGTTAATCTGCTGAGTGGATTCATGGAGCATAAGATCAGTTGTAAACAGAGTTACAAAGCAAGGAGAACTTGTGTCTCCCTGCTTCTCTCTGGGGGAGAGCCCAGGCTGGGCTTGTTGATGTCCGGGACAGAAGGACAACTGTCTCCAGCAGGCTGGCGTTTAGGCCCCAAGTCAGGCATAGCTTTGATTTCCAGTCCCATATTGGCTCCCCTGTTGCGGCCATGTGAATGAGAAAAATTTCCAAAAGTCCTGGATTGTCTTCTTTGTCTGGGTCACCTCTAAAGCTGCCTTGTCTCTGACATGGCCTGCGAGTGGCATTGAGATTGGAGTGGTTCTGGGGCTCCTGACGTGCCATGGGGCTGTGGAGGAGACCATGGGGAGGGCCCCGCCTCCAGATGGCAGTGGGCCTGAAGCAGGACTGGCTGCTCCCCTTTCTTGTCATGGTGGGGCCATGACGGGAGGGGACCATGCTGTGTTTGGGCCCAGGGCCCTAGCCCTGAAGACCTGGGTTTTAAAATCCCAGCCTTCTTAGCAGAGTGTGTCTCGGTGGGCAGCGTGCTCAGCCCTCTGCCTTTCCAGCTCTTCCTCATAACGTTGGAGGACCTCCCCTCGGTGCCCCTGGGCTCAGGGACGACATGCACCTGGGACATGGTGGGAGCCTGCCCTGAGCGCCCGTAGCTGGGACTGGCCAGGGACTTTCCATGGAGTGTCCGCGTCCCAGAGCAGAAAAGCGTGCTGCTTTCTCTGTTATCAGGCTCTTTTGCCATATAAACTACAGGGTGTTGATAAATCTGCGTTCACGGTGACTCATTTATTTTCAGGATACTGAAGTATATAAAGCTACGGTAAAGGATGACCTCACCAAGTGGCAGAATGTTCTGAAAGCTTATAGCTCCGTGGACTGGTTAATTGTGGTGGTCGAAAATGATGCCAAGAAAAAAAACAAAACCAACATACTTCCCCGAACTTCCATTGTGGACAAAATAAGAAATGATTTCTGTAATAAACAGAGTGACAGGTACGTGTGTGTTTGCTGTTAATTAACCTCATTGGGCTGACGTCTAAGTGCGATAGTTTCCTGGCTTCCAGATGATCATAAGTATTTGCTCTGCGAGTGCCTGCCCTGTGCCTGATGCTGGAGCATGTGGTGGATGCAGCAGAGGAGACCAGGCCCCGCCTTAATTGTCTCCTTAGTCGATTCCCTAAAAGGAGAATTGGGTAAAAGTTTTTGTGCATTTCCAGGCTGTTGGTGAGTATTGCTGACACAGGGTCACGTGTTGTCTTTGCAGCGGCGTCCCAGTGACAGGGAGGCCCCTGCCCGGAGCTCCTTGCCACGCTGGTGCCTGCTCTGTGGACGCTGCTCTGCTCAGATCGGCCCCCACCAGCCCTGACTTCATCAGCTGCTTTGGGTTCTCCTTTTCTGAGTTAACAACGCTTGATGGGAACTTCTGAAGCTTAGTTTGTTTGTTGTTTTAATTAATAAGGAGAAGATCTGGAAACAGTAAACGTTGAAGGTCTTAATGAGGGATGGAGAGTGTAAAGGATGTATTGTCTGGTTGATAAGCACCAGGTCACTGAAGGAAAATATTGTTTCGGTGGTTGCTCTTCATCTAGGTTTCTTTTTTCATCCACCCCTGTAGTAGAGAACTCTGCATCTGGTCGGAAATAAACGTGGATGATTACAATCCTTAAGGCCTTGAGGAGAAACTACTGGGCCAGTAGACCGTAGCAGCTCATACAGTGAACAAATGCATGTTACTCCCACGGGGGAGGGGGCTTAGGGGTGAGCTGCCTGGACCCCTTTATCTTTCAGGGGAACAAACAGTATCTAATGGGGTGGAGTGAGGGGAGTTGGGTGACTGAAATTAAGGCCAGCTACCAGTTTTGAAATTTCCTTCTCGGTGCTGATTACTCATCTGGTGGGCCGTCTAGACTATGGCTGTTTCACCCTTTGTTCTCTGGTCCATAATCCATAGACTCAGTCCTTCCTGCAAGGGGGGATGATGGGGCCAAAAGGAAATGAAACTAAAAATCTGTTTATTTTGCCACTTGCTGGTAATTCAGGTGAAATATTTATAGAGGAGAAATGTTGAAATTCATAGCATCAATATTTAGAAGTTGTTTCTGAGTTCAAATTTACTCATCTCTCTAGATTATATTGTTTTCAAAGATAGAGAAAGTTACTTTTTCCAACCTGTTGGATGAACAGGGTGTCTTTTGCAGATCCACTGGGAACACTTGTAACTTTATGCCTTTGAGATTTGTGCGCTGTGGATACGAAGTTTCTTGTGCTGAAATTGTACCCTGCCTTTGTGTTGTTCAGTCACTCAGTCCTCTCTGAGTCTGCAGCCCTGTGTCTGTAGCCCACCAGGCCCCTCTGTCCCTGGGATTCTCCAGGCAAGAATACTGGAGTGGGCTGCCATTTCCTTCGTCAGGGGATCTTCCTGTCCCAGGGATCGAACCTGAGTCTCGAGCATTGCAGGTGGATTCTTTCCTGTGTGAGCCACCAGGGAAGTCCCAGAAGTTAAGCCCCGTCCTTTGAAGCCTTGATTTATTGATTATCAACGCTACTCTTGAGCTCAGGCTGGTGGGAGAGACAGACTCACAGTGAAAGTGTTTCCATGGTGCACTGACTACACTGGTCATGGAGTCAGTGGGGCTGAGGGCGGAGCAGCTGGGGCGGGGGCTGGGGAGAGGGCCAGTGAGGGCGTGTCAGCTGGGCGGGCTTGTGTGGATTAGCCCTGAAACCAATCATGTCCACAAGGAGCCCTGGCAACTTTTATTGGAGAATGCAGTTTAGAAACCAAGATCTTAGCACTAAGTCTGCTCACTGCTACTGAGGTGTCATTTTTTCCAGACCCCATCAGAGGAGAGAGCAAAGCAAATATTTACATGCACACGTATTAACCCTCCCAACTTCCCTGGTAGCTCAGAGGTTAAAGTGTCTGCCTGGAATGCAAGAGACCAGGGTTCGATCCCTGGGTCTGGAAGATCCTCTGGAGAAGGAAATGGCACCCCACTCCAGTACTCTTGCCTGGAGAATCCCATGGAGGGAGGAGCCTGATAGGCTACAGTCCATGGGGTCGCAAAGAGTTGGACACGACTGAGCGACTTCACTTTCACTTTCAAACATACATCAATATTTCTGAATCTATCTATCCAGCCATCCAGTTATCCAACCACGAGTTCACACTGATTCTAAACCAATACCACTGCGTTCATTTGGACTCTTCTCTTTCCTTGTCACTTACTCTTAGGAAATAAGTTTAATAAGACTGAAGGGTAAAGAGACAGGGTAATCTGAAAGTTCTGTCACAGTCAGTCATACAGGGAATTATGAACACGTTCAAACTCCCTTATGTTACCCAAATCACCCAAATATCACCACGATAGGAGTATCAGAATAAGAGACAAACTTCAAAATTTCTAATTAGGGTCTTTTATTTATTCAAGGTGCAGTATTTCTTCAGTAATTAATATACAAGTGATATTTAAATATGAAAATTATGAAATGTAAAAATCATGCTTTTCCAGGCAAAACATGGTGAACAAAGAACAAGGACCCTAACAGCAACACTCTTATCCCTCTGCAGTGCAAGGAGGGTCTCCTCCCCAAGCTCCTCTGTTTCACATCACTTTGTTCACTTAACACACTCTTCCTCTTAAAAAATAAGAGAACTGACTATAGACCACAATTTTTGGAAACCTAAACACTTTTGTAAGCTAGAATAAAGAAACCAGCTTAATACAATCTTTCATTGGAACCCAAAGTTACAAAACTATGGAGGAAACATACTTGGGACTCAGCACCAGGCAGGCAGTAGACATCTCATCATCAGGGCCATCACCAGTGCTGGGCTCCATGGCCTAAGCCAGGTCCATGGTAGACAACCAGGAGCCCCGAGGCACTAACAAAACCAGAACTGCTCTGAGGACAAGGCCATTTCATAAAAGGCTAGATGCCAAGCTCTGAAACAGCGAGGCCGCTGACACAGGACTTACTCAGGCGGCCATCCCCGATCTTCCTTAGTAAGCCGAGAGAACGAAGCTGGCCACTACACTGTCGTTTGGTCTTATAAGCTACGTCCATATGATCGGACGTAAGAGAGCTGCCTTACTCACAAGCATGAAGAGGGAGGGAACGAGAAGGGAGCGGCCTCACTGTGCGCAGTCACTCAGGTACCTGCACCATGAAGTATTCACAGAAGCTCCAGCCTGGCTCGGTCCTCTTCTCCCTCAGGGTTCTCATGGCATCCTCAAACTTGCCTAGGTTTTTTGTAAAAGACATAAGAAGTAACGTCCTGAGTTTGGTCAGGAAGGCATTCCAGGATTCCTGAGTTCGGGAGGAGTCCTTCAAGGGATCGGAGAGCACGACACACCTGTGAAGACATGAACAGACTATGCAGGAAACACTCCAGCACAGAACCACTGCCCAACAGCGACCACGTTCTTGGGATGCAAACTGGCTTCCTCCCTCCTCTTCCTTTCTTCCCTCTAGAACTGGTGAAAAACATCAGGCAGGTGACGAGACATCACATGAGGAAATGGTTTCATCGTGAGCTGGTCTAAGGCCATGTAAGCAGTCAGTGAGTGCTGTTACAAGAGAGGTGCTGTGGGATGTATGCGGGGGTTATGACGAATCACAAGACTCAGACCCTGTCTGCAGGATGCACTGGAAAATACGGTGATTGCGCCTCAGTTCCCAAACCCCAGGCGCCCTGCCCACTTTAAAAACCTCTTTGGGGTCCCTGTGACTGACAGACTAAAATGCAGGAGTTTAACATGGTACCTGAGGGCCACGGCAACACGGACCAGCCTGGCTGTCCAGCTGACTCCTACTCCCTCCAGTTCAAGCCCACCCAGCTTCTCAGGCTGGGGAGAGGGCCAGTGAGGGCGTGTCAGCTGGGCGGGCTTGTGTGGGGCGGGCTTGTGTGGGGCGGGCTTGTGTGGGGCGAGCAGAGAGGTGTCGGGGAGAGAGACACGCCCTCACTGGCCCTCTCCCCAGCCTGAGAAGCTGGGTGGGCTTGAACTGGAGGGAGTAGGAGTCAGCTGGACAGCCAGGCTGGTCCGTGTTGCCGTGGCCCTCAGGTACCATGTTAAACTCCTGCATTTTAGTCTGTCAGTCACAGGGACCCCAAAGAGGTTTTTAAAGTGGGCAGGGCGCCTGGGGTTTGGGAACTGAGGCGCAATCACCGTATTTTCCAGTGCATCCTGCAGACAGGGTCTGAGTCTTGTGATTCGTCATAACCCCCGCATACATCCCACAGCACCTCTCTTGTAACAGCACTCACTGACTGCTTACATGGCCTTAGACCAGCTCACGATGAAACCATTTCCTCATGTGATGTCTCGTCACCTGCCTGATGTTTTTCACCAGTTCTAGAGGGAAGAAAGGAAGAGGAGGGAGGAAGCCAGTTTGCATCCCAAGAACGTGGTCGCTGTTGGGCAGTGGTTCTGTGCTGGAGTGTTTCCTGCATAGTCTGTTCATGTCTTCACAGGTGTGTCGTGCTCTCCGATCCCTTGAAGGACTCCTCCCGAACTCAGGAATCCTGGAATGCCTTCCTGACCAAACTCAGGACGTTACTTCTTATGTCTTTTACAAAAAACCTAGGCAAGTTTGAGGATGCCATGAGAACCCTGAGGGAGAAGAGGACCGAGCCAGGCTGGAGCTTCTGTGAATACTTCATGGTGCAGGTACCTGAGTGACTGTGCACAGTGAGGCCGCTCCCTTCTCGTTCCCTCCCTCTTCATGCTTGTGAGTAAGGCAGCTCTCTTACGTCCGATCATATGGACGTAGCTTATAAGACCAAACGACAGTGTAGTGGCCAGCTTCGTTCTCTCGGCTTACTAAGGAAGATCGGGGATGGCCGCCTGAGTAAGTCCTGTGTCAGCGGCCTCGCTGTTTCAGAGCTTGGCATCTAGCCTTTTATGAAATGGCCTTGTCCTCAGAGCAGTTCTGGTTTTGTTAGTGCCTCGGGGCTCCTGGTTGTCTACCATGGACCTGGCTTAGGCCATGGAGCCCAGCACTGGTGATGGCCCTGATGATGAGATGTCTACTGCCTGCCTGGTGCTGAGTCCCAAGTATGTTTCCTCCATAGTTTTGTAACTTTGGGTTCCAATGAAAGATTGTATTAAGCTGGTTTCTTTATTCTAGCTTACAAAAGTGTTTAGGTTTCCAAAAATTGTGGTCTATAGTCAGTTCTCTTATTTTTTAAGAGGAAGAGTGTGTTAAGTGAACAAAGTGATGTGAAACAGAGGAGCTTGGGGAGGAGACCCTCCTTGCACTGCAGAGGGATAAGAGTGTTGCTGTTAGGGTCCTTGTTCTTTGTTCACCATGTTTTGCCTGGAAAAGCATGATTTTTACATTTCATAATTTTCATATTTAAATATCACTTGTATATTAATTACTGAAGAAATACTGCACCTTGAATAAATAAAAGACCCTAATTAGAAATTTTGAAGTTTGTCTCTTATTCTGATACTCCTATCGTGGTGATATTTGGGTGATTTGGGTAACATAAGGGAGTTTGAACGTGTTCATAATTCCCTGTATGACTGACTGTGACAGAACTTTCAGATTACCCTGTCTCTTTACCCTTCAGTCTTATTAAACTTATTTCCTAAGAGTAAGTGACAAGGAAAGAGAAGAGTCCAAATGAACGCAGTGGTATTGGTTTAGAATCAGTGTGAACTCGTGGTTGGATAACTGGATGGCTGGATAGATAGATTCAGAAATATTGATGTATGTTTGAAAGTGAAAGTGAAGTCGCTCAGTCGTGTCCAACTCTTTGCGACCCCATGGACTGTAGCCTATCAGGCTCCTCCCTCCATGGGATTCTCCAGGCAAGAGTACTGGAGTGGGGTGCCATTTCCTTCTCCAGAGGATCTTCCAGACCCAGGGATCGAACCCTGGTCTCCTGCATTCCAGGCAGACACTTTAACCTCTGAGCTACCAGGGAAGTCGGGAGGGTTAATACGTGTGCATGTAAATATTTGCTTTGCTCTCTCCTCTGATGGGGTCTGGAAAAAATGACACCTCAGTAGCAGTGAGCAGACTTAGTGCTAAGATCTTGGTTTCTAAACTGCATTCTCCAATAAAAGTTGCCAGGGCTCCTTGTGGACATGATTGGTTTCAGGGCTAATTAGGGAAAATACGATATTTTGTAGAAGCAGAAAGTAAGCAGGTGCTTAAGAAAAAGGTGAAGGTCTGTCAAAGGAGCGCACACTCCACCTCCAGGGGCCTCCTGACACCCAAAGCAGGAGCAGCGTGTGCAGCAGGTTGAGTGATGACAGGCCAGAGATTCACCCTGTGGGTGGAATTAGCATCCTCGTGTCTCCATAGATGTCGATAAGTGGTGGGTTTAATGAGTAAATGAAGGAGAAGATTGCGCTGCTCCATAGAGCGGAATTCTAATTAGAGAGTGCATGTCTGGGGAGGCAAGGGAAGCACCAAGGACGAGAGGCCGAGCAGTCAGACCTGGCACGTCACCGGGGGACTCCAGGGGTCATGCTGGCCTTTTCCTGCTTCTGTCTGTGCGTGGTCATTAACTTGATTTTCTTTTTCTTAGCATAAACATTTTTCAGAATGCTGCTTGCTTTTCTCTGTTGTGATCTTTCGTGGCTTCTTGTTTCAAAACATTGATTTATAATTTTGTGCTTTCCTTTTTAAACGTTTCTGGGTGACTAGGAGGAGCTTGCCTTTGTCTTTGAGATGCTGCAGCAGTTTGAAGACGCTCTGGTGCAGTACGATGAGCTGGACGCCTTGTTTTCCCAGTATGTTGTCAACTTTGGTGCTGGGGGTGAGTAGTGAAGCTTTAGAAACCAGTTATTTTCTCACCATAGCTTTCCCCACTTTTACTAGTATGGAAGCTGCTGTTATTTACCTAGTGATTAAATCATCTGTGTTTTTTAAAAAGCAGATTATGCAGGATATATTCCCATGGTTGCCATAGGGAATGAAATGAGAGTTAGGTGTTAGTCACACTTGTGGAAGAATCTTGAGGAATGAAAGTGTTGAAGGAGTTGTTTTCAGATATAAAGTGTCATTTCTACATATAAAGTGTCATTTCTACAGCTTGAGCTGTCTAGGGATGCTCCCGATTCTGTGCCTCCTTGCTAACTAGTGTAGGGGGTCTTTTTCTTTGGTTAAGAGGTTGTCTGTGTAATATTGGAGCGTTCACTACAGTGAGTCTGACATGACACCACTGTAAAGGGTGTTCATCTTTTTAACGATGTCTTAAAGTTTTCTAAAAATACGAAATTAGCACAGTGACCCATGTGCAAAGAAAAAAGTTTGTAATTGTGCCCACTGATCTTTGCTTGGTATTTATTTTGGTAGAAATGGCATCACATTATCATAACATTTGTCTGTAGCTTGTTCTTACTAGCAGTCCATCGCAGGCATCTCTTCAGGCTGACGGGTCAGGCGCTAAGCTGTTTCTACAGTAGCTGCAGAATGTTTCACAGTGTGGATTCCTTAGACTTGATTCAGCCACCCCTGGTGCTGGGCATTTGGGTTGTCTCCGCTCTTGCTACCACAAGCAGTGCCATAATAGACGTCTTTATCGGGGGTTCTTTTGAGAACCTTTGTCACGGTGTCTGAAGAGAGGTGTGATTCCCAGGAGCCACCGTCGTGTCTGCTAGGAGACCTGTAGGGAGGGAGGTGCAGGGGCCGCCCCCCTGGCCTGTGGGCCCCGCCCTGGTTCTCAGAGTGATGCGATGTCACCCACTGAGGCCCACTTCCAGGCAGTTTTCATGCAGTTCAGCTTTGGATCTCTTACTTTGCTGAGACACAGACAAAAGCATATAACTAAAGCAATTTACTAATTAGATTTTGAAAACTTAAAGGGAGTTAAATTACATTTCTTATATCTTACATATCCATATTATACATATATATATGTGTGTATATATATATATGTGTGTGTGTGTGTGTCTCAAATAGCTTACATGTTTCTTACATTATATTTCACATGGTTTCTTTGTTCTCTCAATTTTAAAATAAACCTGGGGCAGTTTGAAATCCAAAAGTAAGCCCGGACCAGCTTTTACAGTGAAATGATAAGGTGGTTCATTTTTGTTCATTCATACACATACTTCTTGAGAGCCCTCCCTGTTCTAAATATAGTAGGGAACACAACAAAATCCCTTCTTCGATGGAGTTTACATGAAAGGGAGACATATGGAAAAACGAGTATGTCATTTAGAGTCAGGTAGTGAGGGTAGCAAGTGTGGGGGACGGTGGCGGTAAAGCTGGTTAGTGTCAGATGGGGGCCTAAGAGGCCCTCCGAGAGAGGCTTGACTAAACGGGGGAGCCAGGAAAGTGCCGGGGATGGGGCCCCAGCAGAGGGATCTGCTGAGGAAGGGCCTGACGGCAGGAGGGCCACCTCACTTCATGGGCAGTGAGCCGCTGAGTCTCAGCTCAGGTCAGTGAGGGAGGCTGTTGCCGTTGCCGGCCCTACAGCCATGAGGCAGTGCCACCGTGCCAGTGTAAATGTGGACGTCCAGGGAGGTGGCTGTGAGAGAGAAAGGTAGATTAAAAAGTTTTTTTTCCATTACGTTGAATGACCCTGTTATTGTAGACGCTTGTGTTTAATTTAAACCCGTGTTTGAGTCTTCGGGCTGTTAGAATCGGGGAGCCTTGTTGGACGTCTCTGACCGTTAGAGGAGGTTCCTCTGCTTCCCACTGCTGCGTCTCCCTCGTGCCTGCAGGCCCTTCCTCTGGGAGCTGGACTCGGGTGTTGACAGGGTTGAGTGGCAGGCACGCAGGGGGCTTAAACACGTCAGGAAGAGTGTGGAGATGAACGAAGATAAAGGCTGTCCCGTGGCCAGGCTGCTCCCCCGCACACGGTAGGGAGGAACCCGATAGGACGCTCCCGGCTGGGCCTCATGCCTCCTCCCCGGGGACTGACGGTGGAGCCTGAGGTGTCCCCGACCCTCGGCCCAGCGGCCTGGTCACGTCCTGGCTCGTTCATGACCTTCGGGGCCTGGAACGGCGTTGTGCCTTGTGGCCTCCGTCCTGTTCCCCCATGCCAGCTGCCGAGTGGGTGTCCTTGTAGTGAGCACCCTGTCCTGTGTCCCTTGCTGGGTTCCCCACAGCCCAAGGGGGGCCTGGCGCTTCGGGCCGAATAGCAGCTGGGCCGCCCGTCGGTCCCCTAGGGCTCACAGTCCCACGCAGTGAGGTGAAGGAATCTGCAGTCAGCGCCTTTCACGATGTGTGTTTGTTTAGATGGTGCCAACTGGCTGACTTTTTTCTGCCAGCCGGTGAAGAGCTGGAATGGATTGATCCTCCGAAAGCCCATAGATATGGAGAAGCGCGAATTGATACAGAGGCAAGAAGCCACCCTGTTAGATCTGCGCAGTTACCTGTTCTCTCGCCAGTGCACCCTGCTCCTCTTCCTGCAGAGGCCGTGGGAGGTGGCTCAGCGCGCCCTAGAACTGCTGCACAGCTGTGTGCAGGAGCTGAAGCTCTTGGAAGTGAGTCGTCTCTTTTCCCCGTTTACCCGCTTCCTGACTGTTGGCGTAGAAACTGATTAAGTAATTGCTAGAAAATGCAACTTCTGCTCTCAACACAGTGCAGTTCACACTGGCCCACAGCGAGCCTCCTAGATCAGTTTCTCAATATAATTTTTACGGGAAGCCTGGCTTGCTCTGTGGGAGCTGGGCCTCACTGATGGAGATCACTCACCTGGGGGACACACAAAATCAGGTTTCGCAGGTAGTGATTGTTTTCTTTCAGAGCTGTCCTTTCAGAGACATGAATGTGCACACGAGCACGCCGGTAACAATGTGAGTGATACACAGCACGCTCTGCACGTTAATCAGTAGCTCACGGTTTAATGGAGGTACGTTTTACACACACACACACGTGTGCATGCGTGTATGAAGGAACACAGTTAGCTTGAAGGTGTTCATTTGTAGTGAAACACTTGTTTTTCTAGATTAATATTCCCCGGGGCTCTGGACTCTTTTCCTGCCCATAGCGTTGTAAACATTTTAGTGACGTAGGGGAGCTCTAATGACTGTCCGTTCCGGGGGTTCTCACCTTTTTTGTTTTAGCGACCTCTTTACATGCGAAACTGCACATATACACACTCCAGATGTTACATACACTTTCAGAGGATTCTTAGGCAGCCACTCCCACTCCCTGGTTAAGAACTGAGAGGGTGGTCTAATTGCATTTTATAAAGGAGGAAAGTGGGTGTGGGCATGGTTAGGTGACTTACAGGTGACATAATTAACTCGTCACACTCAGGTCCTCCCGGCAGGCTGCAGCCCTTTGTGCTGGGCTCCACACCCGGCCTCTGGGGGCACAGTTAATGAAGACCCAGGGCACTGGTGGTAGGGGTAGTTTACATATCATAACCATTTCTGTTTCATGTTCCCTAAAAAGCTAAATAACAGGCTCAATAAGAGAAACTGTTGTGCTAATTTCTAAAGAAGAGGTGCCCAGCCTAGCTGAGTCACAAACTTGAGAATTTAGGACTTTTTATCAAATTATTTTTCTTCTTTGGACACCTAATTGAGCACATGAGAAAAAAAGAACACTTTCCACCTTGAGGTGACGTTCTTGTGGCCACCTGTCACCGAGTAGGTTGAGATAATCTCCTTTGGCTGTTCCACTCTAGTTGTACAGACTCCAGGGCTGAGAGGGTTGCTTCATTAATGGGACAGGGCTGCCTGTGTTCACGGGGCCTAGAGATTTACTAACTTGTTAGTGGATCAGGGGAAAACATGGGAGTGTATTAAGAGCTCAAGCAGTCCAGCCTTGGCACCTTCAAATTGGGGTCACCCAGGAGGGCTCTTTACGACTTAGTGATGGTATTCTCACTGGAGAGGGCATGTGGGGCGTCAGACACAGAACTCCTCTCTCTACTTTCTCATCTGAGGTCTCTCTCTAGGTTGTTTTGGGAGCTGGGGGTGGTCCTTATATCTTAAGGAAGTTTTGTGGTTGGCAATAAAGCGGCTAAGTTTTATTCTTAGAATTTCTTTAAATTTTTATGGAGACAATGAAAATTCAAGACTCAAAATTATTTATTTTTTCTGCATATTTGATTCCGCTCTCAAAACTGGAACTCATTTCCTGTGTCTGCTAGCTTGCTTTCTAGTGATTGCTATTGACAGTCATGTCCATGGCCAGAGGCCAGGCTAGAGCCTCGGGTTCCCCCACACAAAGCTGGGCAGAACTGCCACTGCAGAGTCAGGCCTCAGGCAGCTCGCAGGTTGGGCCAGTATCTGGTGATTCTAGGGTTAGGTTTGGTCATTTATCCTTTTTAAGCCAAAAGCGTATATATTGCAGCCATTTTGTGCGTTTCTTACTGTGATGTTTCTTTTGCAGAAAATGCCTGTGTTTGCTCTTGTTTGTAAAGCAAGTCATGGTGACTTCCTGTTGGTGCATCAGCTGATTTATAGTGTCTTCTCTGAGAGTAGGGGTCGCTGGGGTGGCCAGATGCCACATCTGTGGTGCTGCCTGGGGTTGTCACCCCCGGCGGTGTCTGCTGAGGCGGGGGGCCAGCTCCCGGCTTGGCAGTGTGTGAACGTGGAAAGGGCGCCTGCCCACCGCGCTGCTGGCGTCAGGAGCAATAGCCCTAAAGTTGCGTCAGGTCTGTGGGGGCTCAGATGACTCCGTCACAGAGTATCTCTTTGTTGTCTAAACATTTAACCCCCCCACCACCACCCGTTTACCAAAAGTCTAGTGTATTCCCTGCATAAATTTGGAAAATACAGACCTGCGGAATAAAGTGTCGCTGCTTATTCTAAAGTAAGAGGTGCTCTTTTTGGTCTGTGGCCTTTCTGTGTGTAGAAGGACTGTTTGGACCTTGGGATTGTCCAGCAGTGTCTGCCGTTGCAGGAGTGTGTATCCTGTCCGTCACCCTTATTCAGTGCCTTCACACGTAGGGTGGCTAGTTCAAGACTGTACTTGTCTTTAACGCTTTTAGTGTACATCATCAAATTGCCTTCTAGAAAGATCGTCCCATTTTTAGTTACACTAGTAATACTCTTTTCCTGCATCTTTGGTAAGAAAAAAAGTAATATATGTATGTATTTTCATCTTTACCAGATTGGTAAGTGAGAACAAATAAGGAAGATATTTTCTAGAATGTCGTTTTATGTTTGTTACAGTGACTATCCAAAGGATTTCTGTGTTAATGTGTTTTTCTCGGTACCGGCTTGTCTTTTATCAGCATAGGTTCTTATGTTCACAGACAGGGCTGGCCAAGAGGGATCAGGACTCTTCAGGATCTAGAGCCTGGCCAGCGCTGTGCGTGAGAGGCCCATGCCCAGACTGTGTGTGGAGAAGCTGCAGGCTGACCAGGATGGACAAGGCCTGCCATCCAGGCCTGCCAGCTGGTGTTGGCATTCCTGGGTTCAGGCCCCACGGAGGACAGAGCAGAGGCTTTGCAGAGGAGCGAACCTCAGGGTCCTCAAGTACTTGCTCATCATGTGACCTTGAGCCCTGAGGGAGGACCCGAACTGTGAGAGGAGTGGGAGTGGATGGAGCAAGAGGCAGCCGGGGAAGGCGCTGATGTTGATAAGAGCTGATGAGCTTCAGGAAGAGGGAGAAAGGGTTGGAGAAGGAACTGCCCAGCACCATTCAGAAAGCAGCTGACTACACACAGTGGTGAGGGGAGAGAGGGCCCACGCATGAGGAACAAACGAGTCCTGCCTGACCTCGAGAAACCCAGTTTGTGCACAGAGCCAGCTGTGTGAGTGGGCTGTCAGAGCCCAGAGCTGCCGGGCCATCAGAGCAAGCTGTTCCATGGTGGGGTGGGTGGGTGAGTGTGGAATCGAGGAAAGAGGGGCAGCTTGCGTGGGCGCTTAGACACTGCCTGACATGTCTGGGGGTGGGGGTCAAGAGGTGGTCTTGTGTGAGCTGGGTTGGCGCACCTGTTTTTTGCTAGGCAAGCACTCACTCTAGGAGCTGTGTTTTTAGCAGCGAGCACAACAGACCAATGTCACCCCTCCTCACCCCGTGAGCTGAGTCCGGCCTCACCAGGTGGACATGGCCTGGGTGGCGGGCGGAGAGAGCGAGTTCCAGGCAGAGGACTCACTGTTGAGAAGGAACACTCGAGGAGCTTGGTCTTGGTAGAACTTAGGGCTGAGGCAGGACATGGAGGTGAGGCTCCAGAGGTCTTGGAAGCCAGATTTGAAAGCATACATCACCTTGAGAGTTGGCTTTTATTCTACAACTAGTGGGGAGTCACCCTTGGATTGAAAGCTGGGGTGCTGTGAGAGGTGAGGGCAGAGAGAGGCTCCCGATTAGGAAGAGATGCGGAGAAGAGTTGGAAACTCGGCTGAGACCTGGGGAGAAACGTGCTGCTGCTGCTGCTAAGTCACTTCAGTCGTGTCCGACTCTGTGTGACTCCATAGACGGCAGCCCACCAGGCTCCCCCATCCCTGGGATTCTCCAGGCAAGATTACTGGAGTGGGTTGCCATTTCCTTCTCCAATGCATGAAAGAGAAAAGTGAAAGTGAAGTCGCTCAGTCTGTCCGACTGTTAGCGACCCCATGGACTGCAGCCCACCAGGTTACTCCGTCCATTGGATTTTCCAGGCAAGAGTACTGGGGTGGGGTGCCATTGCCTTCCCCGGGGGCGAAATGTGAGGTCGGAGCAAAGGCACTGGAGTAGACTGAATAAATGGAATATAAATGGATTCAATGAATAAATGGGTCTGAGTCAACTGAATCTCATACCGCCCACAAATAATTATTATTTTATGAAAGATAAAGCAAGGCTTCTGAAAGATAATGTGGGAAAGTATCTTTATGACCTTGAGATTAGCAAATGTTGCTTAAGTAGGACAGAAAGGCTTTGGCCAGGAGGGAAGAGTGTGGAAAATGGGCAGCCTGGAAATCAGAGCCTCTCATCATCAGTCAGCACCACAGAGGGGGAGGTGACAGGGCGGCCAGGAGGGGACAGAGGTCCTTAGGCTGTATAGTTAAGAAGGACTCTTACCCAGAGTATGGGAAGAACCCCTGCAAATCAGCTTAAAAGACTGAAAAGTCAATAGAAAGTAGGCAAATGAAGATAGCCAGTTGGCTAGTAAGCAGATGAAAAGGTGCTCAGTCTCATTCATTATAGAGAAGTGCAAACCAAAATAACAGTGAAATCTACCACCCCCCCCTCAAGTGGCTAAAGTGGAAGGGCTTGATCAGTGTTGGTGAGAGCAGGGAGCACCTGGAGTTCTTTCCTTGACAAGAAGAGTAGGAATGGGCACCCATCTTAGGAAAGCTGTTTGGTAGCATCTGCTGGAGCCAAACCTGTGCTGCCTGTGAGCCGGTGATTTGTTCCCGCTCTGTCCAGGAGGCAGTGCAGGGATGCTCGTGGTGGCCTTACTGTAACTGCCAGATCCTGGAAATAACCCAAATGTCCATCCTGTACGAGGGAGGCAGTCACTGCTGTCTGCGTGGACAGCAGACGGGTGTGGGGGCAGAAATCAATGAACTTGGAGTGGCCGAGGCTGTGGACGCAGAGTCGAGCTGGAGGAGTCAGACCCAAGACGTGCCTGCGTGTTGATCTCGTGTGTACGAGTTTACAAGGAGGCACCAGTGGCATGTTGAGAGGTGTGTGGTGGGCATGGCCCCATTGTGGTCCATATAGGACACTGGGGTTTCCAGCATTTGCATTATGTTTTAAAACATAGGTTTAGAAAAGACAAAAGAATGTCTTTAATATATACTTGAAAAATGGTCACACAGCTCTTGCCATGACCAATAATATTGATGTCAGAAAAGGAGAGAGGTTTGAGGAAAGGTAAAGAATGCTTATGAAGAAATTAGTTTTAAAAAGTCTGTTGTTCACGAAGGAGTTTATCCAGAGGGCCCCGAAGTCTGTGGGAAGGCACTCAGTGTCTTTCTCGTTAGGGTGCATGAAGTGTCCAGATGCCGAGAATGCCGCTGGGCTCCAGGTGGCCTGACGGAGCCTTGAGCTTGCTTAGGGCTTGTCTCTTGTGGGAGGCAGGGCTTGCTCTTTGTCAGGCCGTGGGGCACTGGGGTGGGTGGCCGTCAGAGGAACTCAGCCTGCCACCGTCTAAAGGTATGTGGCTTTTGGGTGAGACCCCTGTGGGCCATTGGTACTCCTCAGCCTTGCCCCCTGTGGAGCACCGCAGTTCGACTCGGGGGGGTATGTGCTCTGGACAGGGTCCCTGAGCTGCATCCCACTGGCCAGCTCTCTGCATCCCTTTGAGGTTGGTCCCTTGTCTGGACAAGAGAGTCGTACCACTTTATCACCTTATGAAAGTTGCTTCTGATCATGTCGTTATTTTCCATACTGATGTTTCATTTAAAGGATCAAAGTAGTTTGTCTCATTTTTCAAAGACTGGGCAATTGAGCATGTGTGGGAGCGTTTAATAGCGTTCTCTGGGCTTTTCTAGCTGGTGCCAGGCCCTTCCGTGTATGCTGAAGGTGTGTTGAAGAAGTCTTTCTTACAGAAGGTGGTATCGCCAGCTTGTGCAGTTCCTGCCCTGTCAGCTGATGTGGCATCACTTCTTAGTCCCCACTGTGACTAGGACTGGGTCTCACCAGAGCTGGGGCCCCAGCTGTGAGACACCTCATGACGTCAGTGCCCCGAAAAGGCAGTCTGCACTGCCAGGTGTGGGCGTGAAGGTGCTGTCAATTGTGAAACACTCCTGTTTCAAAGACCCTGAAGTGTAGAGGAAAGCCCACCTTAGAACTGATCACATACAGTAGATACTTCTGAATATCTGACAGTATAGTGTTTATTATATCCCCAAGCAACAGGCATCCATTTTTACAAACATAATTACACCTAAAAAATTAATAGCAGTTCTCAAATACCATTAAATATCTACCTAATACTCAGATTTCTATGTTGACATATGATCTGAAATGTTTTCCAGTGGTCCTCTGAGGTCTTAGCTTCCCACCTTCACAATGTGTGCTCTTTAAGCTGAGAAGTGACCAGTTTGCTAACCTAGAGTACGTGCTGACAGTCGGCCTCCTTGCAGGCATCTTTAATAAGCATTTGAGTACATTGCTGAGGTCAGACCCCTGCTGAGGCCATCCATATCATCGGGAGTGTGAGCCACTGAGTGCTTTTGGGCACAGACGGCCCTTCCTCCTGTAGCTGAGCCACTGACTGCCCTTGTCGTTATGCCCCTTTCTCTTCCCTGTGGTTGTGCAGAGTCTTGGTGGCTGATGGGAGGGGCTTCCCCGAGCACCCTTCTCACCGCCCATGCCTGTGCCCCCAGGTCTCTGTGCCGCCCGGTGCCTTGGACTGCTGGGTGTTCCTGAGCTGCTTGGAGGTGCTGCAGAGGATAGAAGGGTGCTGTGACCGGGCGCAGATAGACTCGAACATTGCCCACACCGTGGGCTTGTGGAGCTACGCCACAGAGAAGGTAGCTGTAGAGTGCAAAGGGAGCCTGTCTGGGCTGTGCCCCGGGGGTGGGGATGGAGCTCCCTGTTGGGGAGTGCTGCACACGCGGTCCCTCCTCGTGGCTCTGGCTGCTTCAGGGGCGCCCAGTAGCAACATGGATGCGGTGGGTCCAGACGCCAGACACTTGCTGTGCTTGTGCTAAAGGTGGACTTCTGCTCCAGGAATGAGGGTGGTGGAGACAAAGAGGGTGAGCGTGAAACCCGTGCAGAAATCAGATGAGCACAGTGGTCCCGTGTGGCAGCAGGAAAGCTTGGTGACAGTGCAGAGTGGGGGCCTTGCAGCTTGGGAATGACCAAGAGTCAGAGGCACTCCTGGGATGATCGTGTAGAAGGTTTCAGTTTGCAAGGATCACAGCAAGATGTGTTTTTATATCCAGATAAGAGTCTTTTGGGTAGGAAAGCTCAATTTCTTGCATTTAGATGGATGTTAACTTTAAATTTGTAAATTCTCTACTGGTTCTTATAGCAGATTAATTGATATTTGGGGTCTATCTCAACAGCTGAAGTCCCTGGGCTATCTGTGTGGACTTGTGTCAGAAAAGGGACCTAACTCAGAGGACCTCAATAGGACCGTGGATCTTTTGGCGGGTTTGGGAGCCGAGCGGCCTGAGACAGGTACTTTTTGAAATGTACCCAAAAGCACCGAGAATGCGGGCTGTGCTTGGCACGTATAACTCAGATTCTGGCAATAGAAGTACTCACCATTTGGGACATTACACTCATTATTAGCTGACCGGATTGAGACACAGGATATTTTACCCTTTAATCACATAAAGAGATGTCAGAAATAGTTTAAGAAAGTATAAGGGTTCTTAAAACTGTGTCTGAGTTTCTGGTAGGCTTATATTGAGCTGGTCAGGACTTTGTACAGCCCTCATGAAGTTTAAATGCACCAGTCTCCCCCCAGTTACAGGTGATTTATTTTTCCGATAATATGGCCAGACAAGTCCTTTTATTGAGTCAGTCGCTCCCAGGTGATAGAACACTTTGAAAGGAGCATTGCTGACCCTTTGAGCGTAATAGTGCGTGCGAGTTAGCAGGGCTGGTGCTGACTGAAGCGCAGCTATTGACCTGGGGACCCCGCTGGCTCGGATCCGTTCCTCAGGGAGAGCGCGTGATGTGTGTGCTGCTCTGTTTCAACCTGAGACCATGTCACAGCACTCGGAAAGCAATTCAGTTCATCGCAGGATTTGTAATACACACTTAACGACTTCTAGCCTCAGTTAAAGATAAAAGCACGAAGTGTTTAGACTATTTCATGAGTATATGAACTGGACAAGAATGTGAGGAGTAGTGTGGTTTCAGCTGACATGGGTGTGTTGGTAGTTTCCGCAAGCATCAGACAAAGTCCTGTACCTGTGACATTTGAGGCTGAACATAAAGTCATGACTGGATGTAATGAAGATGAATAAGGATTCTTATTTCTTTCTGTTTAAGCCAACACAGCTCAGAGTCCTTATAAGAAACTCAAAGAAGCGTTATCATCAGTAGAAGCTTTTGAAAAGCACTACTTGGTAAGTATTTCAAGTGTTCCCTGTCCACTGGTGGCAGAGGGCCTGTCTCTGAGACTTTGCTACATTTGTAGCATTTCGGATTGGGAGTGAGCTGGTGTCTCGGACCTCCTCCTTGCTGGCCTGTTAAGTTTCCTCAGTTTCCTAGGGAGTTGTGGATGCACCTGGAGTAGTTGGTGGGTCAGTATCCACAGTGCCATAATTAGGCATAGAAGCATCCTTGGATATTTATTGTTCTGTTCCCCATGGGATTGCTCATTCAGTAGAGCAAAAATTATAAGCAAGGCTGCTGCTGCTAAGTCACTTCAGTTGTGTCCGACTCTCTGTGACCCCATAGACGGCAGCCCGCCAGGCTCCCCCATCCCAGGGACTCTCCAGGCAAGAACACTGGAGTGGGTTGCCATTTCCTTCTTCAGTGCATGAAAGTGAAAAGTGAAAGTGAAGGCACTCAGTCATGTCTGACCTTCAGCGACCCCATGGACTGCAGCCTTCCAGGCTCCTCCGTCCATGGGATTTTCCAGGCAAGAGTACTGGAGTGGGGTGCCATTAGGCTAGTGATTGATTATCTGTTTACAGAGGAACAGTTGGAACCTGAACAGGGCTTATTGTACTTGATTTTAAAGGACTTAAATTTGGGCAGTCTTAGAAAGCAGTGTAGTAGTTCAGTGGACCACCTGCGTTCCCAAGTCACGGCTAATTGAAGCGCATCTGACAGTTGCCTCTGTTACTCAAAGAGTGAAAAAACGCTAAAAATGTTACCTGCATGTGGAAAATACACTGAAAAAAATTATTCTATGCCTGCTGAGTTTATGTTTTCTTTCCTTATTATGCTTCATAGTTTATATACAAGTTGATGACTTTGCATAAATTACTGTTTTATAAAAACGCAAATCACACAAAAAGATCCAGAGTAAAAAATTGTTATATTAATAAGGAAGCCTTTTGCTTCAGCATTGGGTAAATGAATGTTGAGTCTGTATAGCATTAGGTTTGAAGTACAGAGTTACTCAGTCTTTGCTTTTCCACAGGACTTGTCCCATGCCACCATCGAAATGTTCACGAGTATCGGGAGGATTCGATCTGCTAAGCTTGTTGGAAAGGATCTGGCAGAGTTTTACATGTAATTGATTTTGAACTTTTCTCTGAATTTCAGACATCTCCCATGTGTAGTAAGAGGTTTGTTATGTAGGAGTTAATATGAAGTGTACCTAACTTTGTAGAATGAAAATGTAAACTGTTAACCAAACATCATCATTTTTTCAGATGATTCCTTCTGAATACCAGAGTTTAGTCTATTAACCATCGTAATTGTTACTGATCTCTGTGTTTCTTTAATTAATCTGGTGAACTGTCACATAAGTGTTACACGTGTGTAGATAACGTGTGCCCTGTTGTATGCAGTATATGGTGTGTGCACCACATGGTTTTCCCTGCTTGCTCATGAGGGTCCCCCAAGGTCAGTGACGTGGGGTAATGCGTGTGTCACCTCCACGAGAGAGGGCTGAGCTGTGAGTGCCCGGGAGCCGGAGTGCACAGAGACAGTGCACGTTTCTCGTCTGGCTCCAGCTTCCAAGTTGGATTCCAGAGAAAAGACTCAAAACCTGGTATATTTCATATGTATTTGGTAAATAGCCTATCAAAGAGAAGAACCCTGGCTGGGAATGCAGCTGCTAATTCAAAGCACTGGAAAAGATCCAAGTTATGAGGGAAAAGATGGTTGTTTTCTCAAAAGAAGTATGTGTTTGAAGTTTTATCTGGATATATACAGTTTGTCATTTTATTAGATGAAACAGGAAAGAATAGTTTATTGTAGCTGTTTGAGTAGGCAGGGAAGGGGCCAGTAGATCATCTAAGGAAGCGTCCTGACGTTTTAGGTGTGGTTGGAGCGGCCAGCAGTCACAGAGCTGAGGTGGGGCCTCTTCGGTCTCCGTCTGGTGTCCTGAGGAGTGAGTTGTTATTGGTTAGTGGAACAGAGAAGCCATGTCCTCAGATGCTATGAGCTCAGCCCCCTGAGGCTGGCACTGCAGAGGGGTGATGCTGGCCTGCTAACGGGAGACTTGGGTCCTGGTTCTGGTGTCACCGTGGACTAGCCAGCTGGGTGACCCTTGGCCTGCATCTCTGGGGGCTGAGTGGTGGTGGTCTCCCACCCTTTACTACAGTGTACAAATCATTGGCTGGAGATACTAACTGAAGAATTATGGAAGGTTCTGGAGCCTTTAAATGACAGGATGAGAGAGGACCAGAAAAGTCTAGAAATACTGGCATATGTAATTTGATAGGCTTGAAATTTGATAATTTGGGAACTCTTACTGTTTCAGAGTAAGGTCTTGAGGACTAAGATGTTTTCCCAAGATGCCAGGAGAGCAGATGCTTGCTCATTGTTGGCCTTTATCCTGCAAGATCAGCAGTCCCAAGCCCTCTGGGAAAGGCCAGGGCATCCATGTTGTCACTGAAGCTTGGGCAAGCTTCACTGATCGTATTTTAAACTTTGGTTTGTTCTGAATATCTTGAGGTTTAAATTGGGCCTGGGAAGATGTTCTTTTATGTGATATGTGTTGCTATTTAAATCCTTCATAGTTCTCTGTAAATCTTTGAAACCTGCTCAGAGCACTGGCCTGCGTTTTGGAGTTGGCCCAAGCTCCCATTGGTTGGTTCATGGAAACCGTTCTGTTTTGGCCTGTCTTCAGGAGCTAGGGTGGCTCCAAGCCCAGGTTTCTAACTTCCTTCATACCTGCCTCTGTGCCAGTGGGCAGATCCTTCCCCTTCCTTCATGCTTGGCTGCCTCACAGCAGCTTGAAGTCATAAGTGATGCCCTCACACTCTTATCCAGAGACTGAACTCTGAAGGCCCTTCAGCTAGTGTAGGATGCTGGACAAACACCACGTGTGGGGTTACCAGCCTGGCACATTTCTCGGGTCTGGTTATGTGTTCCTGATTTTGTGTTCTTTCTCACCTCAGGGGCTGGGTGGGGGGCAGTGGTCCGAAGAGGACTCTGGATGGCACCAGTGTCGTGGTATCACTGAGATCACCAAGGGTAGGGAGCAAGCCATGAAAGGTCTGAGTTTGTTGATTATCATGACCCATTATGAAAGCTTCTGTTTGTTGATTTGCAAGGAGGAAGAAGTCTCCTCAGAAGGCAGAGATGTACCTTCAAGGAGCTTTGAAAAATTACCTGGCTGAGGGCTGGGCGCTGCCAATCACACACACAAGGAAGCAGCTCGCTGAATGTCAGAAACGCCTTGGACAGATTGAGAAGTATCCTTTAAGTCAAGTACGCTCACAGAATAGGAGCATTGCTGTCTGTCTGTACAGCAGCAGTGCCCACAGTTGCAAGTCCATAGGTGCCTGGTAATTAGGAGAGGGAAGCCTGCCTTGACGTGCGCCCCTGTTGGGTAGAGGCTGGTCAGGTGTCTGCCTCCCTGACTTCTGTACCAGTCCCGAGGCCCTGGAGGAAGGGGTGCGCCTGCCAGCTGCACCCCTGAGACTGGGGGCTGTGTGTGCGGCGCCCCAGCACGCGGCCCTCTCCAGCCCCTTGACTCTGCACCCAGCTACCTTCAGACCAGCAGCCTCCTGGCCAGCGACCAGCACCTGACTATGGACGAGCGGGAGTACTTCTGCAGAGAGATCCTCAGCTTCGCCAGCCAGCAGACGAACAGCCCCGGTGAGACTCATTTCTGAAACTCTGTTACAGGAACATCCCTGGTGGTCCAGTGGTTAAGGCTTCACCTTCCAGTGCAGGAGCTTTGGGTTCAGCCTTGATATGGGAAGTAAGATCTTACATGGCACTCGGCCAGAAAACCCAAACCTTAAAACAGAAGCAGTGTTGTAACAAATTCAGTAAAGGCTTAAAAAACTTTATTGTGAAAAATGTCAAATACCCTAGAAGAGCAAAAAGAATAACACCGTATATAATAGGTGATGTATACCGACCGCCTAGATTCCGCAGTTGCTAACATTTTGCTGTGCAGCACCCATGTGTCTCTGTCTTCCTACTTTTTTCTTTTTGCTGAACCTCAGAGCCGCTCCAGACCACAAGGGCCACTCCGCCTCGGGACAGTGTCTCGACTTCTGGCAACAAGAGTGGTCCCCTAAACTCCCTGCCCACAGAAGGACGGTGTTCTGGCTCGGGCTTCCACTGAGCCCTCTTCAGGTCTCCCTCGTTGTCTCAAACAGTGTTTTTACGATTATTTTATATTAAAAATCACTGGCCTGTACTAGTCCGATCAGGGATCACATACTGCATTTGATCGTTACCTCTCAATTCTCCTTTACCATCTTCCCATCTTTTTCCTCCAGACACCAACCTTTGAAAATATAAGTTTTACTGAGATAGAATGCACATATCATGTCATGCCCCATTTGCAGGGTGTAGCCTAGTGGTTTTTAGTCTAGTCACAGGTATGTGCAGCCATCACCACCGTGAAGTTTAGAACACTTTTTCCCCTCAAAAGCAGGTCACCCGGTACTCATTTCCTCCCAGCCTTCTCCCACCCCCGCCTTCTCTCACACTCCCTACCCCGCCAAGTTCCTGGGAGTCACTAGCCTGCCCTCCGTCTCTGAGGATACGTGTTATGGGTATTTCATGTAGATGGAACCACACAGTGTGTGGTTTTTTGTGACCAGCTTATTTCACACGGCACACTTCCAGGATTCGCCTGCGTTGCCGTGTGTGTCAGCGTTTCATTCCCTTTCGTGGCTGAATAATATCCCATTGGGTGGATGGACCACACTCATCCCCTCAGCAGTTGTGGGTTGTAAGACACTGACTTTTGAAAGTTGAGCCAGGTGTCTCATAGGCCATCTCACCTTCTGAAGTTTGTTGTTTCCTTGTGGGCGTGTCCAACAGGACAGTAGATCGGAAAGACTTTGCTTCTGAGTGTTTTAGCAAATACTCTTTATATACATTGCTGTGTGGTAAGATTAGGTTTATGGTAATATCGAGCTTCTCACATTCAGTTCATCACGATGAGGGTTTATTTTAAACAGTCACTGTCACCGTCAGTGTGTCTCGGCGGCCATGACAAGATGCCGCAGACCGAGTGAGTGGCTTCTGGAGACTGACCACCGAGGGCCCACGCCCTCTCGGCTGGCTCCTGACGAGGCCTCCTCTCTCCCTGACTCGTCCTTTCATGACCAGGGGTGCAGGAGGAGAGACGAGGCGAGAGAGAGACAGCAGGGCTCTCCGGTGCATCCTTCTGTAAGGGCATGACCATCCCTGACCTCACCCAGCCGTAGCTAGCTCCCCCCAGGGAGCCACTTCAGTCACTGTCACCCTGCGGGGATCACATGCTGCCCACAGCCGTTGCTGGCCGTTGGGAAGTCCGTGTGTCCAGGCTTTGGGCCTGCAGTCGGTGTGCCCTGACTGCTGGCGCGCCCCTCACAGAGCCGTTGGGAGGGGTTCTCCGGGCCAGCGTGGCCTTGCTCTGTGCGCTGGTTTCTTCGGGCGCCCATACTGGCATCCCAGGGCTGTGTGCCACGTCTCCAGCATGTGAGGCCGTGGGCTTCCACTTTAACACCGTTCCATGGCCTCTCCATGAAGAAACTGCGGTGCTTGTCCCTGTTTTCTTGTGGTTTTATACCGTCAGTCTCAGCACAGCTTTCAGTTACTGGGTGTCTATAAACACCTCCCGGGGAAGGCAATGGCACCCCACCCCAGTACTCTTGCCTGGAAAATCCAATGGACGGAGTAGCCTGGTGGGCTGCAGTCCATGGGGTCGCTGACAGTCGGACAGACTGAGCGACTTCACTTTCACTTTTCTCTTTCATGCATTGGAGAAGGAAATGGCAACCCACTCCAGTGTTCTTGCCTGGAGAATCCCAGGGACGGGGGAGCCTGGTGGGCTGCCGTCTATGGGGTCACACAGAGTCGGACACGACTGAAGTGACTTAGCAGCAGCAGCATAAACACCTCCTGGTCAGTCCAGCAGCCTGCTGGGTTCTCTCGATGCACAGTGCTGGTGGAGGGCGCAGTGGCTTTGCCCCTTTGGTGCCCGAGGGCTGGGACTCGCTGCCCTCCCGACTCCCCGCATCCTTGGCCGAGCTCCCAGGGTGGCACACACCTGGGCTTATTTATTTCCAGGTGTAGGGGGAAACTCAGGCGTCTTCACTAGAGAACTTCTTGTGTGGGTGGGAGGGTGGTGGACTTCCTGAAACAGCCAAAACGGGAGTGAGAAACCTTAAATTTCTTCAGGTTTTGTGATTCCCAGGAGGTATCTGGGCATGTGCTCCTGTTCTGCTTTTTACAAAGTAACTGCTTTTGACAGAGTAACTCCTTTTGGTATGTGAAGGTGGCGTGGGGTCGGGAAGGTCCAAACTGTCTCTGTCCCCCGTCACTGCTTCCGGCTGGCGTGACTCTGAGCCTTGGACAGTGTGACAGGGGAGTGAAACGTGTACTGTGCGTCCACAGGTCACAGGGTCGCCCTCCCCATGCACTCCTTCGCACAGCTGCGCGATCTCCGCTTTACCCCTGCCAACGCCGTGGTCCACGTGGGTGGCATCCTGTCTGTGGAGATAACTGTGTGCAGTCAGATGCCCGTGCCCATCCACGTGGAGCAGATCGCCATCCATGTCCACTTCAGCATCGAGAAGAACAATTACCGGAAGACTGCCGAGTGGCTCACCAAGCACAAGACAGCCAACGGGGTTATTAACTTCCCGGCGGAGGCCTCACCCTTTCCCACATCCCAGAGCAGCCTCCCCGCGCTGGAGCTGTACGAGATGTTTGAGAGGAGTCCTTCCGACAACGCCTTGAACACCACAGGGATCATATGCAAGAACGTCCACATGCTCCTGCGGAGGCAGGAGAGCAGCACGTCTCTGGAGGCGTCCTCGGGCCTGGCTCTGGAGGACGGGGCCCATGTGCTGAGGTGTGCCGGCGTGACCCTGCAGCCGGGGCCCAACACCGTCGTGTTCAGGACGCAGGTATGTGCCGAGCAGGAGCTGGCTCTGGGGTGGTCAGAACAGTGGCGCTTACAAGCACTTTCTGGAGAAGCTGAGAGTCCAGTGGTGGCCTCTGCTCCATTAGCCTGGCTCTGGTTTATCCTTATAGAAAAATAGATTGTGTTTTGAAAAAAATCTTCTATACTTGCATAGTTGCAAGGCAGTCGATGAGTTGTACATAAAGTTCTTAATGTAATTATTTGTGTTCTCACTGGATTTAGACTTTTTCCCTTTGTATTAAAATGTATCCTCATTTGTTAAAATGAGGATGTTTCAAAGAGGCAGCAGTTTCACGTGAAACGTTCTTTCCCTTTTGTGGCCACTCAGATGGATGTCAGAACAGTCTCTTCTGTCCGCTCGATATGAATCTCCCCCACCCCCCCCCCAACCAGTGCAGCGCATTCTGTTAGTTCCTCTGATCCTGCACAGAGGCTAGGCTGGTGGAAGGTACCGCTGTTTGCCAAATGTGTTTGCAGTCTAGTCCTGGAGCAAGTCTTAAATTTCATGCTCCGTGTCTCCATTGACTACCTTTTCCAGAAGAGAATGCCACAGATAAAGCTTGTTAAATTGAGAAACCACTGTTAGAAGCATCAAGTCAAACTTAACCATCAGTTACTCACCCAGACCTCAAGTAGAAGATTCTGAGGGATCTTTCGAAGAGCCTGAATGTAGACATGTTAGCACAGGGTGGCAGGATGAAGAGGGTGAGGATAGCGGTCGCTTCAGAGGCTATGGCTCAGCCTGCCCTTGAGAAGCTCGTCGTCACAAGTGGGGACGACTGTGCCAACGCTTGTCTTACCCGTAGGCCAGGGAGCCGGGAACGTACACGCTGCGGCAGTTGTGTGCCTCGCTGGGCCCAGTGTGGTTTGTGCTTCCTCACATCTACCCGCTGGTGCAGTACGACGTGTACTCACAGGAGCCGCAGCTGCTTGTGGAACCACTGGCCGGTGAGGGGGCCTGGGGTGGGCGGGGCGCTGTGCAGATGTCTGAGGGCCCGGGGTGGGCAGGGCCCGCGGCGGGCAAGGCGCTCTGCAGGTGTCTGGGCTGTGCTTTGCTCCTTTACTGGAGGGAGTCACACAGGAGGAGGCCTTCTCTTGCATCACATTCCAGCCCTCTGCGACCGTGTCCTCTCTAGCTGACACTGTTGGGAGCATCATGGAGATTTTGCCTGGGAACTGTGGCTCTTTTGTTCATCTGAATATTTGCTTCTCTGTAATTGCTACTTTCATGTTTACTAAACATTCTGTATCTGAAAATATGAAAAATAAGAGAAAAGTTGGCTAAATCAGCTGATGTCTGCTGCAGAGAATTTAATTAGTAAATATTGCAGTTTCCTGCTTAGAATTCCAAAGGCTAAATGCTAGATTTAGTTGTGATCTATACTGTGGTCAAAAGTCTTCTCCACTCAAAGTGTTGTTTAACCTTGACCCCTGGCATGGCATTTGAGAATTCAGTGCTGCTGTCCTTTTTGTTAAGTTCTCAAATTAGGAGGACTTGGTATAAACGAATTATTGAAGATGACATAGCACTTTAGTAAAACACTAACGATGAAGTGTCTCAGTTAATGGCTAGGAGCGGTGTATTTATTTGCTCATTTCTTCCATTTGTGGAAAAAATCAAGGAAAGCTTTTTTGCTGTTTAATCTCTCCAGACTCCCCATTTTTATGCTTTTAAACTACTTCCTTGACTTCCTGAAAAGGTCCTCAGGTGTGGAGCACAGTCTCACAAATGATTCTTCGTCAAGGAACCTTTTGTGAGAGGCTGGGCCATGTGGCTGGGAGATGCTGGCTTGTGCTTCCGCCCTCCTCTGGGCCCCGACTCCCTCACCCCC
>SJYX01006487.1:331798-413432 GCA_006410675.1 Oreotragus oreotragus
TCCAGGGGATCGTCCCAACCCAGGGATTGAACTCAGGTCTCCTGCATTGCAGGTGGATTCTTTACTGTCTGAGCCACTGGGGAAGCCCAAGAATACTGGAGTGGGTAGTTAATCTCCTGTCTCTTATACACATCTACCCCCTACCCCCGGTTCTTGTCAGCTGTTCCTCCTCCTTGTGTCTCGTCTCTTGCTTCTGCCTTCGGCCTTCCCTGGAGCTGATTCTCAGAAACATCAGCCCATTCCCTGCCCTCCATTTCCATCCAGGAGAAAAGGTAGCTGTGTCTTCTGCCCAGCTGCTTCTGAACCAAAGATCTGGAAGAGGCCTGACCTGAAAAAGCCAGAGGAAAATCTGAATAGCAGCAGCACATGCGATTTCATTAGGTTTTTTCTTTAGTGTCATTATTATCTGATTCTCTCTTAGTACATTTTGAGACCCTCAGAGACATGGTTGCCACCATGACCCCTAGCTTTCTGAATCGAGGTGGCGATGAGGTTCCCCAGGCTCACAGATTCTCTTATTCCAGATGAGGGTCCCTCAGCTCTGCAGTCTGTGTAATTGAGATGAGAAGTGAGAGTGGATGGGTGGACACTGAGTGAATGGATGGAGTATTTAGAGTGAACAGATCTTTTCTAGAAGAAGGAACACACTCTTCTATCTTACAGCAGGCCTTCCATTGGTCCTCTTGGTTGATAGCAATGCCAATTGCCATCTTTTTCCCTTTAGATAGCCTTTTGGCTGGTATTCCTCAGAAGGTCAAGTTCACTGTCACTACTGGCCATTATACAGTAAAAAATGGGGACAGCCTTCAGCTCAGCAACATAGACGCAATGCTTATCCTGTGTCCTGAGGAGAACAGAGCCGTGATCTACACTAACACAAGAGGTAAGGGGCACTCACGGGCGAAGGTGGGCCTTTGGCCTTGGTGTGCACCATCAGGCTCTAAGGCTCTGTCATCCATGCATCCTCGGGTGGCATCCAAGGATCTGTCTCCTTGCAGCTCTCCCCTGGCAACGTCCCGCCTGTGGGTGGACAGGAACCCTGCCCCTAGACGTGGCGTGACATTTGAGGGGATAGACATGGAACTGTGCTGGGCTGTGCAGGCAGGCGGTGTGGGCCTTGCCACAAGTCTGTGATGCAGCATTACCGCCTGGCTCGTGCTCCCTGGCGATGCCTTGGGGGCCTCCAGCCTCCTTCCACCCCTCTCAACTTTCCTCTGCAAAAGCAAATCAGCCTTTGAAGGCACTGGTTGGAAGCCCTAAAAAAATCCCATCTCCCGCAGTCCCCAGCCTTGAGGTTGGAGCCGGAAGGATTCAGCGCTCTTCCTGAGTGGGGGCTGGTCTGGTGGTGGGATGGGGTGGGGTCACGTCACGCCGGGACACAGGCCCGCTCAGGTGGGCTGTGAGGGAGGGTCTCTTTTCTGTCTTCAGACGGAGCACAGTGACCGTTCTCTGAGCCCAGCTCTACCAGACAGCTTTCATGCAGTGCTGCTTTCTCAGGGGTTCTGTTCCTGATTTTCCTGTCTCTCTTCCTCTGTAACCCTTCCTGGTCACACCCTTGCACGTGTGTACGTGCAGCAGCAGCTGGTCTGGAATTTCACTACGGGACTGTCATCTACAAGAGGAGAAAGGAGCAAGGAAACAGAGGCACTGTGTTAAAAGTGACTTTTTCTCTTTCCTAGAAAAGGTTTCTGACGCGCTGCTCCGGGTTCAGTCGTCCGACAAGGTCACGAGCATCAGTCTGCCGGCTGCACCCACATACCACCTGATCGAATTTGAGCTGGAAGTTCTCTCTTTACCTTCGGCTCCAGCAGCAGGAGGGGAGAGCACCCTGCTGGGGGTGACAGAGCCCCAGGGGAAGCATAAGGACACGCAGAAGACTGGCCACTGCATGGCTACCACGGACCACAGGGTAAGGAGGGACTGGAGCTGTGCGGCCTGTGGGCAGCTTCTGCCTGTCCTCCTTGATTTGAAGACAGCACATTCAAAACGGCTTCTGTTGAGGGGGCAGATTTCCCAGTGCCGAACACCACAGGTTCTGGTTGGGTTTAGCGTTTATATCTGTGAATCAGCCTTCCTTAGATAAGGGGTACATCTTTCAAAGACAGACAAACAGGCTGTTAACTTTTCTGTCCCACCTTGAGGAAGGACAGTTTACTGTAAGAGATACAGGTTTTGTTCAGAGGGCAGTAGTTTTGCCTCTGTGGTCCATTTGTCCTGGTGATTAGGCTAGATGGAGTTCTGTATCTTGGTGTGCTTCACTTTTTGTTCCCTGAAACATCACATCGTACTTAGCAAGGAAGACGTGCTGTCATTTTATCCTTTGAGATGGGTATTTATTGATTATTATTTGAGAGATTCATAACTTTAGTCCTAAGTCCACAGTCCATCAGCTCACAGAACCTGCATTAGCATCATGCTTACTCTGATTTTGTCCATGTCTCGTAACACAGATATCCATCCTGAGGGCTTTTGAACAACCCCAGGGTTGAAGTGTGTACCTGTGTTCCCACGGGACTGTCTTTCTGGTATACTTTTAAAAGCTGCTGCCTGAGGGTCGAGCTTCCAAACAGCCTGAATGTGGTCCCTGAGATCCTCCCATTTGGGACAGTGACAGGTCTTGGTGCATCCTCAGCTTCTGGAGCCATTGAAAATATAATAGGCAGCTTGGGCAAGCACAGAGACAACCAGGGGCTGGGGCGAAGTGGACCGTTTGTCTCCTACGTGAGGCTTCCGTCAGGACTGGGAGAGGTGGTTGCTTTATCCACTGTGTAGACACTGACACAAAGTCAGGCAAAACAAGGGAGCGGAGGCACGTGTTCCAAGATACTGCCTCAGCAGGAACCTCAATGAAACAGATCAGTAATTTATCTGATAAATAATTCAAAGTGATGGTCAGAAAGATGCTCGTTGAACTGGGAGAAAAATGGATGAAAACAGCAGGAACTTTAATAAAGAGAGAGAAGACATAAGAAAGTACCAAATAAAAGTCTCAGAGCCGAAGGGTACAATAGATGAACTGAAAAATACACTAGAGGGGTTCAGCAGCAGACTAGATGCCAGAAGGGAGTGGCACAAAATATTAAAATGCTGGGGGGAAAAGCTTCCAACGAAGAACATGCGGCAAAGTTGTTATTCACAACTGAAGGAAAGATAGAGTTTTCCAGACAAGTAAAAATTAAAGGACCTTATCACCACTACACTGGCCATCTAAGAAATGTTAAAGAGATTTCTTTAAGATGAAAAGATACTGCCGAGTCGAAGCTCTGCTCCGAGTCCGACGTGGCCGACTGCAGGGAGCTGAGCGAGCCGGCGAGCGAGCCGTCGCCCCCGAACAGGCACAAAGCCCGGTGGCCCACCATGGAGGATATGCTTAAGGGTTGGGTGACGTCTTCTGACTAGCTGGTGAACGTGACAGCTTGACAGCACTGCACAGTAAGACCCCAGTTTATCCAAGGAAGGGAAATGGAGTACAGTCATATGCCCGTTAAGATTATGGACTAACTTAAATCATAGTAGTGGTTTTTAAAACCTGAATGTGGAATGCTGGCGATCTAAGGAGATGATAGGTGTTAATGATTACTATCAATCAGGCAGTGATAAGGACTAGCGTAGAGCTACGAGAGTTTCACAGAGAACACAGAAGCAGGACCAGGCCCTTCTTCCTGGGGCACTGGGAAGACCTTCCCACTGGTGACGCTGGAGTGATGGGTGTGGGATTTCAGAAAATGCTGGGAAGCAAATTAGAAAAATCTCTTAAGTTTCTACTGGGAAGAATTCTGGTATTGCCAGAATTTTTGCCAGTAGAAATTTCTAGTAGAGAATTAGGGACTTTATAGAGCTCTTAAAAAAATAAAGATTGCTGCATGTCTTAAAAAAAAAAAAAAAGATACTGCTAATTATAGTAACAGAAACACAATGAAAAGGTAATGGATTTGATAAAGGTAATGGATTACTCACTTATAAAGCTAGTAGGAAGGGTTTTTTAAAAAGTGAAAATAGCTATGATTACAGTTATTAGTTGAGAGGGATGGATACACAAGATAAAAAGATGTAAAATATGATTATCTCAAAAGCAAACATTGGAGGAGGGAGTTAAAATGTTGAGTTTTAGAATGAGATCAAACTTAAGTTGTTAATCACCTTAAAATAGACTATTATAATTTGTTATATGTAAGCATCATGAGAATCACAAAGCAAAAACCTATAGTAAGTGTACAAGAGATAAAGGAATATAAACATGCCACTAAAGAAAGGCATCAAACCACAAAGGAAGCAAACAAGAGAAGATGGGAACAAAGATGAACTTTAAAAACAGCCAGAAAAGAATTAACAAAATGACAGTAAGCATACACCTATCAATAATTACTTTAAATATAAGTGGACTAAGTTCTCCACTTAGAAGACAAAGTAGCTGTGTGAATTAAAAAGCCAAGATCTGGGACTTCCCTGGTGGTTCAGTGGCTAGGACTCTGCGCTCCCAGTGCTAATTATGCAAATGGCCCGGGTTTGATCCCTGGTCAGGGAACCGGATCCCACGCGCCACAACTAAGGGTTCCTGCACTGCAAATAAAAATCCCACGTAACCGCAACGAAGACCCCGCACAGCCAAATGAACAATAAATAAATATTAAAAAAAAAAAAAGACCCATATTTAAGTTGCCTACAAGAGACTCACTTTAGATGTAAGGACACACAAACTGAGAGTAAAGGGATGGAAAAAGCTATTTCATGCAAATGAAAAGGAGTAGCTACACTTGTATCAGACAAAGTAGACTTTAAGACTATTAGTAAAAGACAGGCAGGGTGTTAGGTAATGATAAAGGGGTCAGTCCATTAAGAAGATATCATTTGTAAGTATTTATGCACCAGACATAGGAGCACCTAAAATATAAAGCAAATATTAACACATTTAAACACAGAAATAGCAATATAGTAATAGTAGGGGGCTTTGATACTCCACTTATATAAACGGACAGATCCCTCAGACAGAAAATGAATAAGGACACATTGGCCTTAAGCGTGTTAGACTAGATGGATTTAACAAGACATTTACAGAATATACCATCAAGAAACAACAAAATAACACATTCTTCTGAATTACACATGAAATATCTTCCAAGATAGAGTATATCAGGCTGCAGCACAAGTCTTGGTGAACTTGATTGGATGGAAATCATATCAAGCATCTTTTCTAGCCACAGTGGTATAAAACTGGAAATTAATTACATGAAGATAACTGCAAAATGCACACATATCTAGAGATTAAACAATGTCCTGTTGAACAGCCAGTGGGTCAAAGAAGAAACCAAGAGAGAAAAACTTCCTTTGAGACAAATGCACATGGAGATGTAACATAGTAGAATTTCTGGGATGCATTGTAAGCAGTTCTGAGAGGGAAAGTCATAGCAACACATGCTTTCTTCAAGAAATAAAGTCTCAAACAACTTTAGACCTTAGGGAACTAGAAAAAGAAGAGCAAAGCCCAGATTTAATAGAAGGAGGGAAATTACAGATGCTCATAGGAGAAACATGAAATAGAAACTGAAAAGACAGTAGAAAAGATCAGTGAAACTAAGAGCTGGTTCTTTGACAAGATAAAATTGACCAAACTTTAGCCAGACTCACCAGGAACAAAAGAGAGAACTCAAAATCAGGAAGGAAAGAGATGTTACAGCTGACCTCGTAGAAATACAGTGTCGTAAGAGACTACTATGAATGCAGAGTTCCAAAGAATAGCAAGGAGACATAAGAAAGCCTTCTTCGTGATCAGTGCAAAGAAATAGAGGAAAACAATATAATGGGAAAGACTAGAGAGATCTCTTCAAGAAAATTAGAGATACTAAGGGAACACTTCATGCCAAGATGGGCACAATAAAGGACAGAAACGGTATGGATCTAACAGAAGCATGATATTAAGAGGTGGCAAGAATACACAGAAGGACTGTACAAAAAAGGTCTTCATGACCCAGATAACCACTCAGATGGTGTGATCACTCACCTAGAGCCAGACATCCTGGAATACAAAGTCAAGTAGATCTTAGGAAGCATCACTATGAACAAAGCTAGTGGAGGTGATGGAATTCCAGTTGAGCTATTTCAAATCCCAAAAGATGATGATGTGCAAGTGCTGCACTCAATATGCTTGCAAATTTGGAAAACTCAGCAGTGGCCACAGGACTGGAAAAGGTCAGTTTTCTTTCCAATAAAGAAAGTGCCAAAGAATGTTCAAACTACTGCAGAGTTGCACTCATCTCACACGCTAGCAAAGTAATGCTCAAAATTCTCCAAGCCAGGCTTCAATAGTACGTGAACTAAGAACTTCTGGATGTTCAAACTGGATTTAGAAAAAGCAGAGGAACCAGAGATCAAATTGCCAACATCTGTTGGATCATACAACCTACCAAGACTGAATCATGATGAAATAGGAAATCTGAATGGACTGATTACTAATAAGGAAATTGAATCAGAAATCAGAAAACCCCCAACGAAAGTCCAAGACCAGATGGCATCACTGGTGGTTCTGCTAAACGTTCAAGTTCCAGTCCTCTTGACCTCTTCCCAGAAATAGAAGAGGAGGGAACTCGTCCACACTCATTTTATGAGGCCAGCATTACCCAGACACCAAAACCAGATAAGGACACCACAAGAAAAGAAAATTATAGACCAACATCTCTGATGAACATAGGTACAAAAATCCTGCACCAAATACTAGCAAACCAAATTCAACATTTATTATGCACCGTGATCAAATGGGATCATATGGTCTTGTTGATAGATACAGAAAAGGCGTATCAAAATTCAACATCCATTAATGATAAAATTATCAACCAAGTCAGAACAGAGGGAATGTACCTCAACATCATAAAGGCCGTATATGATGGGCCCACAGCCAATATCGTACTCAATGGTGAAAAGCTGAAAGCTCTTCTGAGATCAGGAAAAAGACAAGGACACTCACCGCTTTTACTTAATATTGTATTGGAAATCTTATAACAACTAGGCAAGAAAAATAAAAGTCATCCCTGTTGGAAAGGAAGAAATAAAACTCACTATTTGAAGATGACGTGATAGTATATATATTGAAAAATCGAAAGATTCCAACAAAAAAACTATCGTTTGCTTAGTCTCAGTCGTGTCCAGCTCTCTGTGGACCCCATAGACTGGAGCCCGCCAGGCTTCTCTGTCCATGGGGATTCTCCAAGCAAGCATACTGAAGTGGGTTGCCATGCCCTCCTCCAGGGGATCTTCCCAACCCAGGGATCAAACCCAGGTCTCCTGCATTGCGGGTGGATTCTTTACCAGCTGAGCTACCAGGAAGCGCCTTTTTATATATAGAAAAATCTAAAGATTCCAACAAAAAACTATTTGAACTAGTAAATTTTATGAAGTTGCAGGATACAAAATCAATATGTAGANGATCTTCCCAACCCAGGGATCAAACCCAGGTCTCCTGCATTGCGGGTGGATTCTTTACCAGCTGAGCTACCAGGAAGCGCCTTTTTATATATAGAAAAATCTAAAGATTCCAACAAAAAACTATTTGAACTAGTAAATTTTATGAAGTTGCAGGATACAAAATCAATATGTAGAAATCTGTTGCATTTCTTTACACTAATAATGAGCTGTCAGAGACATTAAGAAAGTCCTGTTTTCAATTGCATCAAAAAATAAAACACCTAGGAATAAATTTAACAAAGAAGGTAAGAGACTTGTATGTTGAAACTGAAAAGACATTAATGAAAGAAATGGAAGAAGACACAAATAAATGGAAAGATATTGTATGCTTATGTGTTGGAAAAATTACTACTGTTCAAGTGTCCATACTCCCCAAGGCAATGTACAGATTCAGTGCGGCCTTTTTCAAACTTCCAATGGCATTTTTCATAGAAACAGAAGAAATAATCATAAAGTTTGTGCAGAACCACAAAAGTCCCCAAATAGCAAAAGCAGTCTTGAGAAAGAGGTACAAAGCTGGGAATAACATGCTCTCTGATTTCAAATTACATTACCAAGCTATAGTAATTCAAACATTGTTTATGATACTGCCATGAACATAGACACATAGATCAGTGGAACAGAATACAGAGCCTTTAAAGAAATCTTTGCATATATGGTCAATTAATTTATAATAAAGGATACAAGAATATGTGTTGGAGCAAGGACATTCAGTAAAAGATGCTGGTAAAACTGGAGAGCTGCATGCAAAGGAATGAAACTGGAGTTTACACTGTACACAAAAATGAACTCAAAATGAGTTAAAGACTTGAAAGCAAGGCCTGAAACAGTAAAACTCCTGGAAGAAAGCACAGGTAATAAGTTCTTGACATAGGCCTTGGTGATGCTTTTTTCAATCTGATACCAAAAACAGTAAAAGCAAAACTAAACAAATGGGGCTCCATCAAATCAAGACGCCTGTACCCAGCAAAGAAACTGTCAACGAGATGAAAAGGCAGCCTGCTGAGTGGCAGACAGTGTTCCCAGATCATATATGTGATAAGTGTCTGTAATATAAAGAACTCATACAACTTAATAGCAGAAAAACAAGCAATCCAATTTAAGAATGGGCAGAAGATCTGAACAGACATTTTTCCAAAGAAGACATACAGAAGGCCAACAAATTCGTAAAAGAAATGCTCAACATCACTGATCATCAGGGAAGTTTAATCAAAGCCACAATGAGATCACGTCTTACACCTGTCAGAATGGCTGTTCTCAGAAAGACAACAAGCAAGTGTTGGTGGAAAGGTACCCCTCCGTATGATTGGTAGGGGATGTAAAGTGGTGCAGCCACTGTAGAAAACACTATGGAATTTCCTCAAAAAATTAAAAATCGATCTGCCATACAATCTCACAGTTCTACTCCTTGGTATTTTTCTGAAGACAACAGAGACATTAACTCAAAGAGATATCTGCACCCCATGTGCATTGCAGCATTGCTAATAGTAGCCAAGATATGGAAGCAAACTAAAGCGCCCACCAGTGAATGAAGGTAAACACACACACACAGGAATATTATCCAGCCATAGAGAAGAAGGAAATCTCACCATTTGTGACAGCATGGGTGGAGGATGGGTCTAGGGCATTGTGCTGAGTGAAGTGAGTCAGAGAAAGACATACACCAGGTGATGCAACTTATATGTGGAATCTGGAGGATAAAGACAAGCTCGTAGATGGAGAATAGGTTGGTAGCTGCATGAGACAGGGAGAAGGGATTGAGAAAAGGGGAGAATTGTTTTGTTACTTGTTTTTATTTTTTGTTACTTTTGCAAAAAGAATGTGCACAAAAGCAGTGAGATAAAAGGCCAATACATGCAGTGATTTTAGAAGGGTTATGGCATCAAATATCAAACAGGGCAGCACCTGAAGATCAACGCTTTAACTTCCAGTCCTTGGAATTTCTTCCCTCCTTAACCTGATACAGAGGTCAGGAAGCAGAGACGAGACTTCCATCAGTATGTGCGCGCTCTTTACTCAGTACATGCATTTGTTCCGTGAGGGAAATAAACAGAAGTTTGAGACAGTTTCTGCCCTTAAGGAAGTTTGTAGCTTGGTCTCCACGATGCCCTCAGATTGGTTGGTTTATGTGGTCAGTGTCATGTGGATTAAGAGTTCGGACAATTTATTTAATTTTACAATAGTTAATGATTGATTAGCATCATCTGCACATATGTGACTAAAAGCACTTTGTCATATCCTCCTGCATGTTAAAGAACGCATTTGGTGTTGTGGCCATGTGTATGTGAGATTAGTGTGTGTATGTTTGGTGGAGGTGGGTGTCTGCACTTGAGGCTGTGGTGTCTGCTCGGGAGCCATTGAAACTGTGCCGGTGACTCACTTTTCTCTCTTTCCTTTGTGGTATGTTCAGTGGGGTTTTTCTTTCTGAATAAGGAATGGTAAACACATTAATTGTCTAGGAAATTGGCAGCCACCACAGATCTGGCTGGCTAGGGTTGGCAGTGGCTGTCCCTGTGACAGGTGGTCTGAAGACCTGTTCCCTGTTTCTCCTCAGGTGTCCATCGATTGCCCATGGTCCATCTACTCCACCGTCATTGCGCTCACATTCAGCGTGCCCTTCAGGACCACGCACTCCCTGCTGTCATCCGGGACACGGTAAAGGATCGCAGGCCCTGCTTCTTTCCCACTCTGCCCCACACGCAGGCCCTATTGCTCAGAGCTTGACTTTGGCGACACTGAGCATGTTCTATCACAGCCATGATGCTGCGGCCCACCTGTCTAATTCGGAGTCATTCCCTGGATCCTGAGCGCACAGGCCCCACTCAGGTTTCCCCAGCTCTCTCAGGAGTGAGTTTGCGCAGCTGATTTGTAGGATGTGGGATTCAGACACAGTCTCCTCTGTTCCTGAGATCCCTTTTTATCCCTCCTTCCCTGTTTTCAAGCCTCTGGCCCATTGACAGACCTGGGTCAGCTGCCATCCTGGATTCCACTGATCACATCATCCTGGGTTTGTGTAACTAGTTCCCTGTCAGCTGCCGTCTCTTACCTCAAAGGTGGGGTTTTCAACTTTAGCTCTTCTGATGCTCCCTTAGGTAGCCCCACGTGGTGGGTGATTGGCAGCACCCCTAGCTCCCCCGCTTTTTGCCAGGGGCACTCCTCGAGTGTGAGAACCACAGATGTCTCTAGACATTGCCTCCAGGTGAGAGCCGCTGCTTTGGAGGCTTGACCGAGTTCAGATTCAGTGTCTGAACAGGGAAGTCTGCGGGTGTCGTCCCACACCTCATCCGTCTGGGCATCGGGAGACGCAGTGTCTGGTGCTTGAAAACACCAGCAGTGGACTTTCCAGGTGGTGCCAGTGTAGGGGACACAGGTTTCATTGCTGGTCTGGGAAGATCCCACATGCCTCGAAGCCTGTGTGCCGCCGCCGCTGAGCCTGCGCTCTGCAACCAAAGGTGCCGCAGTGAGAAGCCCGCACACCGCAGCCAGAGAGTAGGCCCTGCGCTCCACAGCTCGAGAAAGCCTGAACAAAGCGCTGGAGGCCCAGTGCGGCCGAAGGTTAATTAGAAAAAAACAAAAAAACACCAACAGTTCCACAGATGTTAATGATTCAGCAGTTCTGTAGATATTAATGGTTAAAAACACCAGTGACTCTACAGGGAATCTGAGTTGCTGCATTTGAGACTGATTTTTCAAAATTTATCTTATAATAGAAATCCAAGTTAATTCTATACCTAGTTGAGTTTGTTACAGTTTTGCTTCTGTTTTATGTTTTGGTTTTTGGCATAAGGCATGTGGGATCGTAGCCCCCCTGACTCCACCCCCCACATTAGAAGGTGGAGTCTTAACCACTTTCCACCAGGAAAGTGCCCCAGTGTCTTCTTAGCACAGCCAAAGTGCACTTAATAAAGTTCTCAAGCATCAGGATCTTTTTTTCTCCTTTAGGAAGTATGTTCAAGTGTGTGTCCAGAATTTGTCAGAACTTGACTTTCAACTGTCAGATAGTCGTCTTGTAGACACCCATGATAGTGCCGACCTGCAACTAATACCGCTGAACACGGAATCTGAACAGGTAACCTCTCAGCAGAACGCAGAGTGAGAGAGTGTGCTGGTGTAACGGAGCTGACCGTGTACAGGGAGCAGCCACGCAGGCAGTAGTGGGCGCCCGTGCATGCCCAGGGAGGAGCACCCTGACATGCCCGCTCAGGGTTCTCGGTGGGCCAAGGGGCACAGCGCACAGAGTAGGAAACAGATTGTGTTTTTAGAAAAATTACATCTTCCGTTTGTCAGACTCCACGCACAGATTTACTCTCAGCTCTTCCTCGAGTCTCCCGGTGATGTGTAGACGCCATCACCCCAGCAACAGTGGCTGCTGCGTCCTGCCCACAGTCACACGCTGCCTGCCCAGTGGTGGGCTCTTGGTTGTCAGGGTAGCTTCGTAAAGGAGTCATGTTCGTGTTTGTGCTGCCTGGCTGAATCCTGGCCCCGCCTTTCAGTTTATTTGTTGTGTATGTTTTTAGACAGTCAGTGCTGAGTGTTTAGAAGATCAAAGATTTTCTTCAGGGTATCTGATGTCTAGCGTTTTCAAAGGACTCTCCCCCACATTTGGCCCACTTCGGTGCTTCTCAGGCGTCCACACTTGCAGGTGCGGACCCGATGCCCGAGGTGGCACCTCTTCTTTTCCCCAGTTCACTTAGTGGCAGGCCATAGTGACTGTCGCGGTGTAGAGGTGTCCCTGTAGTTGTTTGGTGACATTTCCCACTTTGCAAATGTGTGGGATACTGTGTACTAAGAACTATTCTTTACCCCTGTGCTGTCGAGCTTATGGAGTCATGAGAAATCAAGCCCTTTGACCAGTTCCGGACAGTCTTTGTGGGCAGGGCCTCGGGAGGTGCTGGGAGGCAGGGCCGCGGCAGCACATGCAGGGGTGTCAGGAAGCGGGCCTGGGGACAGCCTCCCAGCTCCCTCCCGCTCGCCTGGCGGGGGCACACACCCCTTGCCCTGAGCGTCTGTGGTGTGTGCGTATGCCTGTGTGTGCATGTGTGCGTGTGCAGTGACAGCCGACTCTCTTGCAGTGCGTCCACAGCAGGCAGGCCGTGTTCTTTGTCTGGGAGCTGAAGTGGACGCAGGAGCCTCCCCCCTCTCTGCGCTGCTGCTTCTCCATCGGATTCTCCCCAGCTTCCGAAGAACAGCTGTCTATCTCCTTAAAGCCCTACACCTATGAATTTCAAGTGGAAAATTTTTTTGTATGTATCACCTTATATTTTTGGTGGGGTTCTGGGGTGGAAGCATGGAAGGTGATGTCATGTTCTTTACCTTCTAAAAATCAGACAGACAAAATCTTTCAATGTAATGACGCAACCTGTCATGGAAAAGAGCCAGCGCTAGGGGCATGGGGCCAGCGCGCAGCTGTGGTTAGAGCCCTGGTCCTGTCAGTGGCGTGTCTGCCCCTTGGGCCCTGCTGCGTGACCCTCGCTGAGCATGACTGTCTCCGGGGAAAGCACTCCAGCCTCTCCTCCCTGTTGTCTTCCTTACACTGACTTAGTCATGTCCTGCGCCTGTTCCTTTCATCTTGAGCGTTAGCTGCTACATCTCCAGCTTTTTAAAAGAAAGCAGATTTTCTTTAACGTGCATGTGTGAGTTGGGGCCGCTGTGTGCTGTTTGTCTAGTGTGATGCTTGGGTTTGGCGTTAGGCAAACCAGAACGTGGACACATAGCTTTGTGGTGTTTTCTTCTCTTAACAACGGAGACTGTCAAGCAACACTTCATTTGAGAAGGTGTTTGTGTGCATAGCTCTTGATAATAGCAGTTTTTTTAATACCTCCTTCTGACCAGAAGACTGTTTAAACCCGCCTGTTTTCTTGAGCGTTCCGTATTGGCCTTAGAGTTAAACGCAGCCGCTAGTGTAGTTCATTTTGTTGGACAAGCAGATGCCCGTTTGATGTGGTGATAGCTGTTGAACATTAGATTATTCACATGGTGAAGAGTTTGCAGAAACTTAATGTGGTTTGCTTACTGCCAGTGACAATGAACTCATTAGCAGATTCCACTGGTACTTTTTTGTCTTTTTTGCTTCCATTTCAAATTGAGGATAGGAAAAATTTTCCTTTAGACCTGTACGAGCTTAGTGAAAAAGCCAGAGAAAAATACTGGTGGGTTGCTCTCTTCAAAACTGATATTCTGAGGACCAGAAATACAGAGTTTTTTAAGTTTCATTTCTGTACCATGAAGTTCCCTGGTGGTGCAGATGGTAAACAGTCTGCCTGCTACGTGGGAGCCCTGGGTCTGATCCCTGGGTTGGGAAGATCCCCTGGAGAAGGAAATGGCAACCCGCTTGCCTGGGCCGTACCGTGGATGGATCACAAAGAGTCAGACACGACTAGGCGACTAGCACTTTCACTTTCACCGTGAAGTTCACCGTTTGGGGTGTTCGCGTCACTGAAGTTAGTATATTGAAAGAGCTGGGCCACCAGCACCACGATCGTATTCATTCTTCCAAGAAGAAAGCCTGTGCCAATTCACACTCCCCACTCCCGTTCTCAGCCCTGAGCTACCCCGTTCTAGAGCAGGGTGCCTGAGCCTTGCCTGTGCAAGGACAGTCACATTCAGTGTGATCGTCTCGAGACTGACGGCTTTGACGTGACATGATGTCTCCAGTGTTTGTTCATTTTGGAGAGCATGTCAGGACTGTATCCTTTGTTGCGGCTGGGCTCCAGCCTTGGGCTTCCCAGGCTGGGCCTCTTCCCTCCGCCCCGCTGGTGTGGCCTTCACCTCTCCTGTGGCAGTAAGGGGCAGGCTCTCATCCCTTGAGCGAGTTTGGGGCCTTTGTCCTGGGTGGTGGGCAAGTGTGAGCAGGTGTGACTGTCAGGTAGGGAGGTCACAGAGAAGGGAACATCGTGGAGAAGGTTCAGGATGGACTTAATACAGGGTAGTTCCAAGGAATTCTGTTCATTTTGCTGGTTGGGTAATGGCGTTGTGTCTTTTAGTGACTCATCTGAAGTGTCCGGGGTGCTGTGAGAGGTCTGGAGCCTGCTTTACAACAGCCCCGGCAGATAAGTCAGTGTGTGCTGGTGGGGAGAGGAGGCTCATGAAGCGTGACGCTGGCCCGGGACCTGGTGACAGGCCTGTGCGGAGTCACCGGGCCAGCCTCCCTCCTCCTGAGAGGCTTGACCATGTTCACGTTAAGAAGAGTTTAAGGCTCTTGGGGCGGGGCTTCCCAAGGACATGTCTCCACAGGGACTCAGTTGGTCAGAGGGCACGAACACACGGCTGCTCCCCTGGTCCATTCTCGAAATTTCGAGTCTGCAGGCAGCACCGCAACGGCCTCAGAAAGCCGTCTGTTCAGATTGTTGACTGTCTCCTTTGCCCTCTCTCCTTTCTGGCCCAGACCTTGTACAACGTGAGAGCGGAGATATCGCCCCCTCCGGGCACGGAGCACTGTAGGACGGGCTCACTCTGCTCCCTGGACGTGACCATCACGCGGCTCTCGGACCTCCTGGAGGTGGATAAGGACGAAGCCCTGACAGAATCTGACGAGTATTTTTCAACAAAGCTGATGTATGAAGGTGGGTCCGGAGGCTTCTTGCCCCTGACTGTTGTGCTCGGCCCTGTCGTTCACAGCGTGCAGTGCTCCTCATCTGAAGAGAGAACATTCTAGAATTGGAAGAGCACGTTTGAATGTCCCACTGTATGATGTGGCCCTGGGCTCACAGGGTGTTGAACCTGGTTACTGCAGAGCTGTTTCTCTGAGAGGTGCTGGGGGTGGCTGTGGGGCTCGGGGCTGGGCGCTGTGGTGCCTGGAGCTGCTCTGTCCTCTGCCTGTGAGTCAGGGCCCCCCTCGCTCAGCAGGCCAGGCGTCCTGTGCTCACGCTCCCGCCCTCTCCCTCCAGCCTCCTTTCCCCCTTTCACCCCTCTACCCAGACCCAGGCCCCTCCTCCTCGCCGCCTCCCAGGCGCCCCTCGACAGCCCTCCTCCTCTGGCGCCTGGGCTGCTTCTGTAGGATTCTCAGGTCTCAGTGTCAGGCCCTTTATGCTCTAAAACGGTTAGGGAGGCAAGTCTTCATTTACTTTCTTTAAGGTATTAGGAAAGCCATTACATGATAGCACTCTTGAGAAAGAGCTATTTTCCGAAACAGTAAACACAGTGAGAAGAACGATGTTTTGCTGTCTTCACATCTCTTCAGCGTCTGCCTCCCAGAATGTGCCTGAGTTGTTCCCATCTGCTGTGTTCTGTCTGGTGAAGGACATGGGAGCCTCCCATCCCGAGTAGATTCGTAGTTGGTAAAGGAGGACTCTTGTTACAGCCTTCAGAGGACTGGGCCGCTCCTCTGACGTTCTCTCACAGGCCAGCTCTGGCTGGAGTCTGAGGTCACGTGAGCAGCTCACCTGACGCTCTCCCCACCGTCCTGCATGTGGAAAGGCTCTCAGCCAGGCGCTGCTCCTCCCCCACACCTTGGGCATCTGTGAAACATGGTTGCTGAGTCGTGCGGATCCACTGCACGTCGGCCCTTCTTGCTGTTGACAGTTGTGCCTTCACACTGGTTCTGGGCTCATCACACTACTCTGAGTTGGGACTCTACCAAGCTCACAGTGGCAAATGCACGTTTCCCAGAATGCTGAGTTTTGGTCAGTTTCGAACTGTACCACGGGCAGCCTCTTCCACACCAGGCTTGTGCCATTGATTTTTAAGAAGGCATCTGCTGAATACCTGAGACTGAGGAGCTCGCTACCGCGGGCTGCCAGCCCAGTGCCCAGTGCCCAGTGCCCTGTGCTGGGCTGGGCCTGTGTCCCCTGGCACAGGAAGCCGGGTGGTGGGTGCACGGACCTCTCACTACTGTTTTGCAACTTCTTGTGAGTGATCATCTCAGAATTAAAGAAAGGACGTGTACGAAGGGCTGAATTGATTAGATTTTGACTGTTGTGTGCAGAGCATCCGTGACTGGCAGCAGCAGTTTCTCCTCCTCAGTCTGTGGCGGTGGGGAACACGGCGCCTCTGCTCCGGGCGCCAGTGGCCCAGCCAGCGCTCAGGCCTCTGGGCTTCCCGCCAGAGGGCGCGCCAGGAGAGTGCGGAAGGGACAGTCGCCCTCAGGGGCGCCCTGAGGACCAGCTCTGCGAACCGCTGCTCCAGTGTGTCCCTCCCCACTGCCGCTTTGGCCTCTGCCGGGCAGCTTGCCCTCTGCTGCCCCTCCTTCCTCATCGGCCTTTGTTGAGCCGACCAGGGTCCTGCCCTCCTTGCCCGTGGGTGACTGCTTAGTCCAGTGTTTGACTCGCACTGAGTTACATCACGGTCACGGTCTCACAGCGTCCCTAGCAGCGCCTGCCGTGTGTGTGGCCTCCCCATGGTTCCTGAAGAGGAGCTCACGTGTACCTTTTCTTCCCGAACCACTGGGGGCTGATGTGAGTGGCAGAGGTGGGATCAGATGCACTGGTCAGTACCACGCGTAACGGAGGAACCAGCCCCCAACCCATCCTCACTCCTGATGCCGCCTCCACGGTGCTGGGTGGGAGGTTACACCGCATTTTCAAGGGACTTTCAAGGGAGCTTTAACTCTGCTCACTGACGAAATGTGAGGAGAAAGAAGCCATCTTCCCCCGTGTAGCCAGCCTGTACCTTCCTTTCTCAGTCAGCGGTGTTCTACTTTGAGATGCAGCTCCAGGGCACCAAGATATGGGACAGGCCCCCACTTCTGGACGTCACTCTGGAGCGTGGACTGGCCGCCGCCTCTTGTGTGTGAACCCTGGAGGCCCTTTCTGGGTAAACGTGGCGCTTTCCCTCTTTGTTTCAGTTGTGGACAACAGCAGCAACTGGGCAGTGTGCGGGAAGAGCTCCGGAGTCATCTCCATGCCCGTGGCGGCCCAGGCCACGCACCGAGTCCACATGGAGGTGATGCCGCTCTTTGCGGGCTGCCTGCCGCTCCCCGACGTCAGGCTGTTCAAGTACCTCCCCCACCACTCTGCACAGTCCTCACAGCTGGACGCGGGTAGGGACCCTGGTAACGGCTGCAGCACGGCCTCGGCGCAGGGTGTGTGGCAGCTCCGTGCTGTTCAGCAGCCCCACGCTCGGAACCGGGGTGCTCTAATACCAACACTCGGTCAGGGTCACTGGTCCTGGGCCCCTGCTCCCGAGGGTGAGCCGCCCGGGACCTGTGTACTGGGATCTCTCCAGAGGCCTGGTGGCCGTTGACATCCTGTGCCTTGAAGGGCGGCTTGGGAGGCGGGCAGCTCCCCGGGGTGGGGAGAGGCCACCGCAGGGCAGCCTCTGTCTCACTTACTGTTCATTTTGCAGATAGCTGGATAGAAAATGACAGCCTGTCAGTGGACAAGCACGTGGATGACCAGCTGGACAGCGGCAGCGTCAAGAGCAGGGGCAGTATGCACTCGGCTGCCAGCAGCGAGCACAAAGGCCTGCCGATGCCGCGGCTCCGAGCACTGCTCCCCGGCCAGGCCTTCAACTCGAGTGCGGGCACGCAGGTCCTGGTCATCCCCAGCAAAGACGACCACGTCCTCGAAGTCAGCGTCACATGACGCACAGGGCTCACACAGTCCCTGGGCCGGGCGTGTGTGCGCCGGAAGGACCCTGACTCGATGGTGGCCTTCTCGCTCTAACCTGCCTTGTGTGACTCTGCCCGGCCGTGGGAGCTCAGAGAAGTCCCCGTGCTCAGCTGGCTGTTCATGTCACCTGGGGTGTCAGAGGCCCTTAACTCCCTCCCCTGCCCCGTGATGTCCTCCAGCTTTGCCCAGAGCCCCCCACTTCCCTCCTCCTCCCTGCTCCCTGGAGAGCTTTCTGGAGCCCACTCGCCTGAGCAGCCTGTCATCTGCCAGTCTTCACCTGAAGCCCAGGCGCCTTTCAGGTGGACACACAGGCCCTGTGGGCTTGTTAGTGACGCGTATGTCTTTCTGCCACATGGCTGCCCAGTTTCTGGGCCAGGCGGGCTTGTGTGTCTCCTCAGGAGGAAAGCACAGCCCTTTACCCCAGGTCATCTAGTCACGCTTTTCTAGAATAACTCCCTCCCTGGGCAGGGGGGTTGGGGGTGAGGAGGGAATAAAAACCCCTTCTGTGCCTTGGGACGTCAGACTGGGAGGGCCTGGAGCATCCGACAGCTGGAGCCGTTTTAAAGGTACTTGAAGACCAGGCCAGGGCATGAGAACCCACTCGGCACTGAGATGATTTAGGCGTGAATGTTTCTGGAGCCCTTCCTCCCCTCTCTGCCCACGTGGATTAGGTATCATAGGCACTTGGCATTAAATATATATTTATTTTAGTTATCATTTTATATGTGGGGGTTAATATGTTGTGCTTTTCTCTCACCTTTCGAGTCTTTACATGTAATTGTTACTGTATAATCAGTATTTTCTTTTGCACCTTAAATCTCAGAAATTAAGAGGTTCCATTTAAATGACGATTAGAGGGGTGTTCTCAGCGTATCTCTAGTCTGGTTGTATGAGGGCAAGAGTCTTGGACTATTACTCTCCTGCCTATGACATGGCAGTCATACCGTACAAATGGGTTAATTTGCTTTGGGTTGTACATTTAATTGTACATATGGTTGATTTATTATTTTTAAAAGTACATACTAACTGATGTTTATGTATAAGTTGCACCAAAAATCAAGGACAAAATAAATGTGTGTTTGTTTTTATTGGTGTGAAAGTCACAGCTTGTAAATAAGTGTTGTATGTATTAAACCTTTTCCAGCTCTCCAAAGTGATGTATTTTTGTACATATGAAATAGAGAACTCTTAATTCATTGGGAAAGTGTGCTTGGAATTGAACCTGATCAGATTAATGCAAGTGAGTGTAGTCGGTCCAGCAGAGGATGGGACCTCATGAATAACCTCAAATGTGTGAGCCTTAGAGAAAAAGGAGTATTCTGCAGCCACCACTGCCCCTTTCTGTCACCTCCTGGTGGCCTGGGGGCAAGAAGGCACAGGGCAAAATGAACAGAAAGCAGAGCATCACAGTCTCTTCAGTATATGGTCTTCCAGCTTGTCTAACAAATAAAGGTGGTGATCCTTGCTCCCCTGGTTTTCATTTATAGAAATTGGAGAAATGTACAAAGAAGATAAATACCGGTACATTCAGTTAAATTTTTCCGAAATTTACCTTCTTTATGTGCAGTTTAAAGCTAGTAAATTAAGCAGGTTAGACGCTCAGAATCTAATGGTAGTTAACAGTTTCTAACATGAGTTTGCTTTATTGTAAAAATTGGTGATTGCCCCACAGATCCGCCAAGCCCAGTGAATGAAGAGATCTTTGAGACTTGATTGTGTTGGAAAAGCCCCTCACCCATCTGCACGGTGAGCCTCGAGTCCAGGGCGGCACCCTCCACGTGTGACCTTCCGGAGGGGGATGTGGGTCCGTGCTTCCCGGTTCTGTAATTACATACGTATTCAAAAGGAAAAAATAAAGTGGGAGTACAAAATGTTCATGGTGGTTTCTTATGTCTGAAAATTAAATGACATGAAATTTAAGCACAGGTTTATTTTTTTCCTTGTTGATTACCCAAGAAGATCTTTTGCAATCTAAGTTGCATGGGTACCTCTGCTGTTATTTTTTTTTTAACATAAATGAAGTGTCACCTAAAACTTTTTTTTTTAGTCTAAAAGGCTGTAACCGAATTTTTGTTGTGTTTAAAATAAGGCTTATGTGTTTGAGACAAGCTGGTTTTGTGGATAAAAATGTAGCAGCTGTTAAACAATTACAAAGCCAGGTATTGAGTGTGCATCCTGAGAAACAGTATGCAGCCATTTTACAAATATCTGTGGAAGATGTAAATACTGGCAAGTGGAAAAGGAAATAAGTTATAGTTTTGGTGAATTTCATAGGGTCTCCTATGACTGGAAAAATTATAACTCTTCTTGTTTTAATGTGGACATTCTTGTATTTAATCTGAAAATGCCTGCAACTCCATCATCAGATCAGCCTCTTGTGGGCCAGGTTCCCATACTGGTCTTAGGTGATGGGGCTGGGTATCCCAGAGTTGGTGGAGAAAAGACACACAGGCTTCTAGTCAATTCTAGTAGTGTTTAAAGTAAAACTGAGTTACAAAATAAACACTCCAGGTGTGTATATGAAATGAAAACTTGTACTACTTTTTATAAAACTAACCTGATCTAAATGTTTTATTGTCAACTGTAATCTTTAAAAGAAATCCTATGTGATTTTAAAATTTGACTTTTCATGAAAATGCCCCTTTCTCTAAATGTATTCACCCTGTGCACCAGGCTGTAAGACCTGAGAGTGTGGTCAAGATGGTTTGCTGGCGTTCTGCGGCTGGAAAAGGTGACAAGTTGGTGACTTTGATACTGCAGGTATTAACTCCATTTTCATAGTTTACTATGAAAGTCATTTTTCACATTATTCTGTAATATATTGTTAGACTAAAGCCATTGTATTAAGACTGTTTAAAATGTAAGCATTATAATTCTGAAAATACACATTTTAAGAAGAAACCTGCTGTTTTGGACTTCATTCTTATCCTGTGGCATGTGAAAATTGAGTGTGTAAAAAAAGAATATTCTTGTTTTCTTTCCCTAATCCTTGTTCCTGACTACTAAACGTTAATTCTTTTGGGGTAGCATTCAGTCAATTCAGTCGCTCAGTCCTGTCCAACTCTTTGCGACCCCATGAATCGCAGCACGCCAGGCCTCCCTGTCCATCACCAACTCCTGGAGTTCACTCAAACTCACGTCCATCTAGTCAGTGATGCCATCCAGCCATCTCATCCTCTGTCGTCCCCTTCTCCTCCTGCCTCCAATTCCTCCCACCATCAGAGTCTTTTCCAATGAGTCAGCTCTTCGCGTGAGGTGGCCAAACTACTGGAGTTTCAGATCAATCCCAGGGTTGATCTCCTTCAGAATGGACTGGTTGGCTCTCCTTGCAGTCCAAGGGACTCTCAAGAGTCTTCTCCAACACCACAGTTCAAAAGCATCAATTCTTCGGCACTCAGCCTTCTTCACAGTCCAACTCTCACATCCATACATGACCACTGGAAAAACCATAGCATTGACTAGATGGACCTTTGTTGGCAAAGTAATGTCTCTGCTTTTGAATATGCTATCTAGGTTGGTCATAACTTTTCTTCCAAGGAGTGTCTTTTAATTTCATGGCTGCAGTCACCATCTGCAGTGATTTTGGAGCCCCCAAAAATAAAGTCTTGACACTGTTTTCCCATCTATTTCCCATGAAGTGATGGGACTGGATGCCATGATCTTCGTTTTCTGAATGTTGAGCTTTAAGCCAACTTTTTCGCTCTCCTCCTTCACTTTCATCAAGAGGCTTTTTAGCTCCTCTTCACTTTCTGCCATAAGGGTGGTGTCATCTGCATATCTGAGGTTATTGATATTTCTCCCAGCGATCTTGATTCCAGCCTGTGTTTCTTCCAGTCCAGCGTTTCTCATGATGTACTCTGCATAGAAGTTAAATAAGCAGAGTGACAATATACAGCCTTGACATACTCCTTTTCCTATTTGGAACCAGTCTGTTGTTCCAGGTCCAGTTCTAACTGTTGCTTCCTGACCTGCATACAGATTTCTCAAGAGGCAGGTCAGATGGTCTGGTATTCCCATCTGGCCATTTGTTGTTTAGCTGCTAGGTCGTTTCTGACCCTTGCGACCCCGTGGACTGTATAACCTGATGGGCCCCTCTGTCCATGGGATTTTTCAGGGAGGAGTACTAGAGTGGGTTGCCATTTCCTCCTCTGGGAGTTCTTCCCAACTCAAGGATGGAGCCTGTGTCTCCTGCAGTGACGGATAGATTCTTGACTGCTGAGCCACCAGGGAAGCCCCTTACTGCCCAATAGCATACTAAAAGTAAGACATCTGAGTCTAGAAGAGTTTTTGAGGGTTTTTGTAAACATATTTGCCATCCTACAGTTTGACATCTTAGACTGCAAGGAGATCGATGCAGTCAACCCTAAAGGGAATCAACCCTGAATATTCAATGGAAGGACTGATGCTCCAGTGTTTTGGCCTCCTTTTGTGAAGAGCTGACTCATGGAAAAGACCCTGATGCTGGGAAAGTATGAGGGCAGAAGGGGTGGCGGAGGAAGAGACGGTTAGATAGCATCACCGACTCAGTGGACGTGAATTTTAGCAATTTCTGGGAGATAGCGGAGGACAGAGGAGCCTAGCAGGCTACAGTCCAGTGGGTTGCAGACAGTTGGACACCACTTAGCCCCTGAACAACAGTCTGACAAGGTAGCTGCCTCAGTCACATTTGGTATCTTCACTAATACAATTTCTTTTCTTCGGAAAAGGTTTTCCATTTACTTAGTCTTGCTGTTTTGCCCCACACTTAACCTAGAGCTTTTAAACAAGTAAGCGTGGGATCGGACGATCTGATCGGATCTCGCCTTCCATGGTGCTGGAATGGTTTGTCAAAGCAGCCGGGCAAGCCACCCGAAGCCCAAGAGGACCTGAGCCTGACCTGCGGGGTGCGGAGCAGAGGGCTGGGGCTGCGCCTTGGGACCGTGCTGGCTGCAAAGAACCCGCGCTTGGGGGAGGGGCCGCTGGGTGGGGCTTCGCCTCCGGGGCTGGACCGGCAGCCAGGAAACCACCCTTGGGGCGGGGCCGGCCGGCTGGGACCCCACCTCGGGTCTCGACGCTCCTCCAGGCCTCCAGGGGGCGGTGTGGCGCGTGGCCGAGCTCCCACCCCGGAAGTGCTTGCTGCGAGCCGAGGGGCGGGGCGCAGAGTCTGCAAGCAACACACGTGTGGCTGCCGGGATGAAGTTCGCATACAGGGTGAGCGCGGGCCAGGGGTGGTGAGGGGTTCTTAACTCGGGGTCCGGATGGAGTCTCTCCTCTAGACTGCTCCCTCGGGGTCAGGGAGCCGAGCCTGGGTTGACTGGGTTAGGCACTACCGATCGGCTCCTCATCCGGCAGCTTGAGACAGGCCCGGCCCGGGGCCGCAGAGCCCCGGACTGGGACGGAGCGGCCCGCGCGGACGAAAAGAGCAGGAGCGCTAAGGGAGGGTCACGCCAAGGTCCGAGCGGGGCAGCGGAGGCCAGCCCGGACGGAAGTCCTGGTTCCCAGGCTTCGCAGCTCGCGACGTGGGGAGGACGCGGGGGCAGAGGGCGGGAGCCGGGTGCCGAGCTCACTGGACGCGCTTCTGCATCTTCCCCGCGTCTCGGTCCCTTTGGCACAGCGGGCCACCTGTGTGTCTGGAGCCGTGAGCGTTTGCGCGGCCCTGCCTGCTGTTGCCACTGCCCTGAAGGCTGTTCCTCCGCAGGTTCGTCGTTTCCAGCCTTTCTCTTTCTGTCAGGTCCCAGCTCCTCACGTCCCAGGCTTGGCCTGGCCCTAGCCTCAGCGGGAGCTTCCTCAGGTCCACCCCACACTCAGGCTGCCCCTATCCAATCTGGTCTTCCAGCTCAGAATGCTCCCCCACTGTGACCCCAACCTCCCCCATCCACCTCCTCTCGGTGTGCCCTCCATCCCCGGCTCTCTAGTCCCCGGTAGCCTCCTGGGGTTCCCAGGGCCCTGCCCGCCTGCAGCTCCAGCTGCTCCTTGGCGATCCTTCCTGTCTCAGTGGCCCGCACGTAGGTCGTGGGACCTGCAGGTCGTTGATGGTTGAATGCATGATTGAACGGATGGGCTGCTGGCAGGTTACCCTGTTCAGGAAGCCTTGAACCCCACCTGCAGTGGGAGGCTGTTCCATCAGCAGTTCTCTCCCTGTAGTGTGGGTCCTGTCCTCCCCTCCCGCCAGCAGACCTCCTATCTGGAGGCTTCCCTGCACTGACCCTGCCCTTTGTCTACCCCAGCGGAAGCTCACAGACCCTGGGGACTGGGCTTAGGTATTCTGTCTTGTGCAGGGCTGGACTGAGAGGTGCCCAGAAACTGTCCTAGGAGGAGGGGGGTGACTCGAGGCACCCTGGGAATAATCAGGGAGCCTGCGAGAGTCTGCACCATCTCCTTGACCAGAAGCCTCACTTCGTCGTTTCCAAGAGTTGTATTTTCTTTATATTATAGAGACAGTTTTGTTTTGTTTTCAGTTTTCAAATTTGCTGGGGACAGTCTATCGGTGTGGAAACTTAAATTTTACCTGCGATGGGAACTCAGTTATCAGCCCTGTGGGAAACAGAGTTACTGTGTTTGACTTGAAAAAGTAAGTATGTTAAAATGATCTTAGCAATAGTGATCCTTGTAAAAACAGCTTTTTCCTCACCTCTCTAAACCACAGCTTTTACTTAAGACAGCCCAAGAGAGGCCTGCAGATTCACGTAGTGCCGATGGGTCAGCAGCGGGACTGGCCGTAGGGGTCCTGGTTTCTCCCTTCTAACCTCTCCACTGGGCCCTGTGTCTTGAGGTTGTATCACTTGGCTGAAATATCTGGTAGAGGATGCCTGGGCGTGGGACCAGCCCTGGACTGCTGCCTGGCCAGCATGCTCAGGTTCGCTCTGTCTCCATTGAGCACGCGCGTGGCTCAGTCGTGTGACCTGGGTGAGACCCTCCTGTTGCAGAGGCTGCTTGGATCTCTGCAGGCCTCAGTTCTTTCATCTATAAGATGGGGCCACAGTACCTGCCTTGCTTGTAAGTTGTTTCCTGAAGTGCAGGGTGCACCCAGGGCCAGTTCCTGGCAGGTCATTGCTGGTGTCAGCTGTTTAAGTGATGTGTGGCAGGGGCACTCCAAGGTCGAGGCCCCGTGGCTGCTGAAGAAGCAATGGAAAGTGATACGATAAAGGACAGAATTAGAGTGTGACCCATTGGTTACTTATCTTTACTTAGTTTTCCACGACTCCACATTTTTTTCATTCCTGCAGAAGGCCTTACTGGGCGTGCTGTCCCTGGGCTTACCCTTTTATTGGGCAGCTCGGTCATTTCCGGTTTCCTGACTGTATATTTGCAGGTCCTCTTGGTATGAGGCCCTAGAAGCAGAACTGACACGTTCAAAACCCACTTGTAAGGTTTTTATGTGTTTTGTGCAGGGGTGAGGGTTGCTGGTGCAGGCTGGCCTGCCCCCGCCCCCTGCCCGATGATGCGAGTGTAGTGGCTCAGCTCTGATTTTTGTCTCCCAGCAACAAGTCCAATACCCTGCCCCTGGCCACTCGCTACAACATCAAGTGTGTGGGGCTGTCCCCGGACGGCCGCCTGGCCATCATTGTTGACGAAGGTAACTGCCTTGACTGCGGTGGCGGGAGGGGTGGCGGGGCAGGTGTGGTGGTGTCCAGATGACTAGAGGCCAACGCTGAGACCCTTGGGGGTCGTGGCCCGCACAGTCCCTCCACTGCCTCGGCTGCTTCTATGTCTGGGCCTGGGAGGGCCTCGGGTGGGCATGTGAGGCATCCTCCCTGGCAGTGTGCTGCCCACACCATAGGGCCCAGGGCCCACCTTCAAGGCCTAGTACGTGCACGCTGTGTGCAGGGCCTCAGTCTGCTCTCCCCACAGTGGGCAGTGCGCTGCTGGCCCGCCTGGCCCTCAGTCGGTTCTCCCCACAGGGGGCGGTGCGCTGCTGGCCCGCCTGGCCCTCAGTCCGCTCTCCCCACAGGGGGCGATGCGCTGCCTGCCCGCCTGGCCCTCAGTCCGCTCTCCCCACAGGGGCCGGTGCGCTGCCGGCCCCCCTGGCCCTCAGTCGGCTCTCCCTCCCCACAGGGGGCGGTGCGCTGCTGGTCAGCCTGGCCCTCAGTCCGCTCTCCCTCCCCACAGGGGGCGATGCGCTGCTGGTCAGCCTGGTCTGCAGGTCTGTGCTGCATCACTTCCACTTTAAGGGTGCTGTGCACAGCGTCTCCTTCTCCCCCGATGGCAGGTACGCGTCTGCGGACGGGGCGGGAGCCGTGGAGCTGCATTACTCATGTGGTGGGCTCGGACGGCCCATGATCCGAGCCTCAGACGGCCCCTGAGCCATGAGGGAGCCATGGTGTTGGGTGGCACGGGCCCCTGGCCCCAACGTCCACCATGAGGACGACGGGGCCAGACCTGGCCTGTTCTTGGACTGCAGGAAAGGGGGCTCGATCTCTGGTTGCTCACACCTGGGCCAGCCTGGCCGTGTTGGGGAGGAGGCGCTCCAGTGGTCAGCTGTGAGCCCCAGCTCCGTGTCCACACTCTGAAACACAGTAGAGGGCGTCCTGGGCCAGGGCTGTCCGAGTTTGCCCTGACTTTGGCGCCCACCTCCCAGGCTGGTGGGAGGGCCTGAAGGGGTGTCTGCTCCGGGGCAAAAGTGTGGTGTGACCTAGAGTCCGTCCGCTTCTTCCCGACTGTCCACCCAGAGGAGAGGGGACTTGGGGCCCGTGAGAGGCGGGGTGAGGCTTAGGGCCCCACCCAGGTTTGCCTCCTGTGGGAAGCTGGCCTCGGGCTCAGGACCTGCCCTGGTGTCGGATGTTGACAACACCATTTCTACGGCAGGAAATTCGTCGTCACCAAAGGCAACGTTGCTCAGATGTACCATGCCCCGGGGAGGAAGCGGGAATTCAACGCATTCGTCCTGGACAAAACCTATTTTGGGCCCTATGACGAGACCACATGCATTGACTGGACAGACGACTCCCGGTAAGGTGGGGGGTGCTGGACACAGGAGGGCCTGAAGGGGCACCTGTGAAGTGTCTGATCACGTGGGGTGACTTGTCACGTCCCTGCTCTTCAAATGGCCTGTCACAAGCCTTTCGTGTGGGTTGGACTCAGGCCTGGCTCTTGAGTCTGAGTCAGGTCTGCTGACCCTGGTCACTGGAGAGCAGAGCGAAGCATGGCCCAGGGTGAGGACGGCCCGAGCCAGCGCGCTGCGGCCCGGCCTCCATGGCAGCCGTGGGCGGCGGGAGCGCTGGCAGTGCTTCCCAGTCTGGCTGCTCAGGCAGTGCTCTGGGCAACTGTCCCCAAAGGCGTCCCGGGGCTGTGTCTGCTGCCCTGCCTTCAGGGGGCAGGGGAGGGAACGGGGGGCGCGGCTGGAGGTGGCTGCCACTTTCTAGGCCAGGCCAACTCTTCCCATGTTCTCTGGGCCGCAGTGCAGGAACAGCCCCCAGCTCACACTGTGTCCGTGGGAGATGCTGGTGGGCTGTGGGCTGCCACAGCCAAGAAGTCGTGCCCTTCTGCATGGCCTGGGCCCACATCTGGCTCTCCTCCTGCCAAGACCACAGTTGGCTCCGACTGAGTCGGAGACGGGAGGCACAGGGTCCCCCAGGCAGCCCTCTGTTGGGCTCAGTGGTCGGTCCTTGGGCTCCCCTGGGCCAAGGGGAGAGACTGTTTTGCAACGAGGGGCAGAGACACATGTGCAGTGAGACTCCTGGGAGAAGTGCAGGTGGACCCAGCCCCTGCCCAGGGCAGACGCAGACTCGAGCCGACCTCGGGCATCGCCCCTGTGCCCCGGGATGCTGGGAGATGGATGCCCGCAAACCCAGGCCGAGCTGTGGCCCCCTGTCCCTAGGTGCTTTGCAGTCGGGAGCAGAGACATGTCCACGTGGGTGTTTGGGGCCGAGCGCTGGGACAACCTCATCTACTACGCGCTGGGGGGACACAAGGATGCCATCGTGGCCTGCTTCTTCGAGGCCAGCAGCCTGGACGTATGTCCCTGTCGCAGCCCCTCCCCTGGGGATGCGGGGGCTGTGGGGGCCAGGCAGGCTTTGGCCGCACCGGGCCACGTTCTCATCCCTGCAGCCCAGATGGGTGTGGGCTGGGGGTTGGGGAACGCACCCAGGCTCACACGTCTTCCTCTGCAGCTATACACACTCAGCCAGGACGGCGCCCTGTGCGTGTGGCAGTGCGACACCCTTCCTGAGGGCCTGAGGCTGAAGGCCCCCACAGGCTGGAAGGCAGACCTGTTGCGGAGAGAGGAGGAGGAGGAGGAGGAGGAGGAGGGGGCAGAGAGGGAGACCACCATCCACGGGAAGGCCACGCCGGCCGCCAAGGAGCAGCCGGGGAAAGTGAAGTACTCGCGGCTGGCCAAGTAGGTGCCTCTCCTGCACCGGGGCGGGGGGTGAGGACCAGGGGCACACCTGTTGTCCCCTGCCCGCCCTGGGGGGCTGGGGTCTCCGCCTGCCCCAGGATGCCGGGCCGGAGGCTGGGGTGAGGGTATGGGACCAGCCGGGCTCTCTCGTCCCTCTCCCACAGTTCTTGTGTCCCTGTCTCTTTAGGTACTTTTTCAACAAAGAAGGAGATTTTAACAATCTGACGGCTGCTGCATATCACAAGAAGGTCCACCTCTTGGTCACTGGTTTTGCTTCTGGAATCTTCCACCTTCATGAGCTCCCAGAGTTCAACCTTATCCACTCGCTGAGGTCAGCACCTCTGCTGTGTGTGTGCGGTCATGTACCTGTGTGTGCGGTCATGTACCTGTGTGTGTATGCGATCACGTGCCTGTGTGTGTGCGGTCGCGTGCCTGTGTGTGGTGTTGTGTACACACGTGTGTACAGTCATGTACCTGTGTGTGCTGTTGTGTACATGCATGTGTGTACAGTCATGTACCTCTGTGTGTGCGGCCATGTACCTGTGCGGTCGTGTACCTGTGTGTGCTGTTGTGTACATGCATGCGTGTACAGTCATTACCTGTGTGTGTGGTCATGTACCTGTGTGTGTGGTCATGTACCTGTGTGTGCGGTCATGTACCTGTGTGTGTGTGTGGTCGTGTATGTACAGTCGTGTACCTATATGTGCTGTTGTGTACACCCATGTGTGTACAGTCATGTACCTGTGTGTGCGATCATGTACCTGTGTGTGTGTGGTCGTATACCTGTGTGTGTGTGGTCATGTACCTGTGCGGTCGTGTACCTGTGTGTGCTGTTGTGTACACGCATGTGTGTACAGTCGTGTACCTGTGTGTTTGGTTGTGTGTACATGTGAGCTCTCCGTCCGCCAGGCGGGCAGGGTGGGTAGAAGCCACACCACGCCTGCCAGGACTGAGGGCCATGGAGGGATCAGGAGCCCTGACCAGCTGCATGGTTGGCTTCCCAGAACACCCATCCCCACCTCTGTCTTGGGTTGAGGGGCTTGGGGCACTGTGCCACCCTCCATCTCAGACATGCCACTCCCACCTCCCCGTCACTGGGAGGTGTGTGCGGGTCATGTCGTTCTTATCTTCCGTTTTCATTTTCCCTCCTGTATCTTTGGACTGTGGAGGAAACTGAAGTGTTGGTTTCACAAAGCCACTAAGCTCCGAGTTTTTGAACATGGGGCGCAAAAACTGGTTTTTCTGTTGTTCTGAGTGAAGTAAACACAGTAACCAGGTGGAGAGGAGGTGGGTGCCACCAGCCAGGAGACCTGGCCCCGTCCTGGCTCGTGCAGCCACGCTGGGGTGAGGACGGAGGCCTTGCTGTGCTGACTGGGTCCCATGTGTCTCCCCAGCATCTCGGATCAGAGGGTTGCGTCCGTCGCCATCAACAGCTCTGGGGACTGGATTGCCTTTGGGTGCTCAGGTTGGTGCCTGGGTTTGTGAGGTGACCCTAGTGGAGCTCCTCTTCCCCGGGAAGCCTGCCCTGCCCCACCTCGCTCCCGAGGCTCCGACGCCAGGCTGGCAGGCCGCTGGCTCACTGTGAAGAAGCAGCCAATGAAACCTTGAGAACAAAGGCTCGTCTGAGTCTGAGTCCCGTTGCCGCCTGGAATGCTTAGCCTGTGGCCCCGGCCTCTGGGGGCGATGTGGGAGGCTGGCATCTCTGCCCTGGGTCCCCGTGTTCAGGCCCGGGCGGGAAGTGGGGGTCACGCAGTCCTGTGCACCCCGCAGGCCTGGGCCAGCTGCTGGTGTGGGAGTGGCAGAGCGAGTCCTACGTGCTCAAGCAGCAGGGACACTTCAACAGCATGGTGTCCCTGGCCTACTCCCCCGACGGGCAGCACCTCGTGACCGGCGGGGACGACGGCAAGGTGGGCCGGCTGCATCCCGTCAGGGCGTGGGGGTCCCCTCCTGTCTCTGTTCGGCTGACCGGCTGGGGGTGCCGCACTGGTGGTCTGACCCCGATAGCAAGGCCCCACCCGGGCTCCTGAGAAGCCATTCACAGGCTCGCCCGTGTCAGAACGAAGAGCCTTGTACCGTGTTTCCCTTGCTGACTTGATCTTCCATACGTGGCTCGGGTCCGTGCTGCTGGCAGCCCCTCTGGCGCGGGAGGCCCCCGCAGCCCCTAGTCCTCACTCGCCAGGGCACCCACGTGGGCTGTCCTGAGCCGTGGCTTCCCGCTCAGGTCAAGGTGTGGAGCACCCTCAGCGGCTTCTGCTTTGTCACTTTCACGGAGCACTCGAGTGGGGTCACCGGCGTGACCTTCACCACCACTGGCTACGTCATCGTGACCTCCTCCATGGACGGGACTGTGCGTGCCTTTGATCTTCACAGGTGACTTCCTGCGGGAACCTTGGCTCTTCAGGCCCCCCCGAGCTCTGGGCTGTGAGAGCAAGGTCAGGGGTTCTGGCTTGTCAGGAAGGCACAACTGAGGGCATGTGGCCCCAGAACTGTCCCAACCGGGCCGTCCGCCCACAGGTACCGGAACTTCCGCACCTTCACATCCCCACGCCCCACCCAGTTCTCCTGCGTGGCTGTGGACTCGAGCGGGGAGATCGTCTCTGCTGGAGCACAGGACTCTTTCGAGGTCTTCATCTGGTCCCTGCAGACCGGCCGGCTCCTTGATGTAAGGGCCACAAGTCTGGGAGGGACCAGGGTGTGGGGAGGGGCCCTTGCTGACGCGAGAAGAGTGGGGGACGGGTCACGTCCAGTAGAGGTGGCACCGTTTACATGCGTTTCCTGGCAGGCCCCACTCCCTGGCCCAACCAAGGTGGGGTTTCCTCACCCCCAGCCCAGGGCCCGTGGCCTCTACACACCAGCATCCAGCAGGCGAGTCTGGCCCCAGGGTGGAGGGCCCCCGAGGGTCTCAGGTCCTCAGAGCTCTCTTCCGAATGGCCACAGGTTTTGTCCGGCCACGAGGGGCCCATCAGCGGACTGTGTTTTAACCCCATGAAGTCGGTCCTGGCCAGCGCCTCCTGGGACAGGACGGTGCGCCTGTGGGACATGGCGGACAGCTGGAGGACCACAGAGACGCTGGCCCTCACTTCTGACGGTGAGTGGCGCCCAGGGGAAAGGGCCTGTCTTAGTCACATGCAGGGTCCCGAGTGCATGGGCTGTCAGGACTGGTGGCCCCAGAGTTTCGTGGGCTCTTGGGGTTGGCAGCCCAGTCGTGTGGCTTGGCATCGGGCTCCCCAGCAGAGCGAGCGAGTGAGGGCCCTGCTGCGGCTGGCTTCCCTCCCGTCCCTGGGAGCGAGGCCCTACCCCACCTCCGGCCCGTGCCCCGCCTTCACAGAACCCAGTCGTCGGCCCCGGGGCTGTCAGTCTCTGCAGCGGTCTAGGCTTTCTGCTACCCCACACGGCTCTGATTCCGGCTTTTAGCTGTTGGGCCCTGCATTTTCTCGGGGCCCCTGTACTGACCCTGCCTCCAGCTAGTCTGTTTCTAGCCTGCCCACAGCCTCCACGTGGCACCTCCTGCCCAGATTCCATCACCAGGCTGCCCAGCTCGGTCATGCTTGTGTGGGTCCTGCGGCCCCCAGACCTTCAGGGTGCCAGGATGAGGGCAGGGCAGGGTGGCCCAATGGCTGGAGCCCAGGGTTTTCCCCGGCCCTGATTACACGTCTCTTCTTAGCTCTGGCCGTGACCTTTCGCCCTGACGGTGCCGAGCTGGCCGTGGCCACACTGAACTCACAGATCACCTTCTGGGACCCCGAGAACGCGGTGCAGACGGGCTCCATCGAGGGCAGGCACGACCTCAAGACGGGCCGGAAGGAGCTGGACAAGATCACTGCCAAGCACTCAGCCAAGGGGAAGTGAGTGCCCAGCGGGGTGTGTCGCGGAGCCTGGGGGCTCCGTGGCTGGGACCCCAGAGGGAGCGGGTTGTCCTGGGTTCCATGTTCTCACACCCTGAGGATGAGTGTTTGTGGGTCCTGTTATCAGGTCCAGGGTGCATCCCTGGCAGTCTACTGCCCCGCAGGCCGTTTCTCAGAGCCTGCACCGTTTACGCCCGTCCAGGGCAGCGGCTTCTGGTCTCCCCACGTCATGAGCAGTGCTCTTCACTCTGGTTTACAGTCACAGCTGCGCTAGGGGGCGCGGGGGGAGAGCGGTGTAACCATGCCTGGGGCTTGGCGTCCCCCGTGCACTGGTGTTCCTGGGCGTCTGCTCGTCGGCTGACAGGCCATCGTGTGTGGCCTGTGTTAATGGGTGTATGTCCGTGGTGCCGAGTTGCAAGGGCTGTCTGCAGACTTGAGATACGAGGCCTCATCAAATACACAATCTGCAGGTGCCTCCTCCCCCAGTCGCTTGTCTCCACTTTCTCTCAAGGATGTTAATGTGAAGCACAAACGACTGTAATTGTGACAAAGCCCCAGTTGTTTTTCTGGTCACTGGAGCTCTTTGTGTCACATCTAAGAACCCTTTGCCAAACCCCAGGTTGCAGTCTCAAGTCCTGGGAGCCAGCCAGGGCAGCGCAAGCCTGAGCTCTGGTCCTGTCCGCGGCCGCTGTGGGGGTGGTGGGCGGGCTGACCCGTCTCCGTGCTGACTTCAGTTGGACGCGCCCTGACGCAGCGCCGCGGTCTTTGACCTCCTCCAGGGGTCATGCTGCCCGCAGGGAGCCGAGTGACGGGGCTGCAGGGTTTGGGCTGAAGCCCTGGAAGGGGCGGGGGCGTGTGCCATTTGCCCTCTGGGTGGTGACTAAGCCTGCATGCCCTCTGCCCAGGGCCTTCACCACTCTGTGCTACTCCGCGGATGGCCAGAGCATCCTGGCGGGAGGGATGTCCAAGTTCGTGTGCATCTATCACGTCAGGGAGCAGATTCTCAGGAAGAAGTTCGAGATCTCCTGCAACCTGTCATTGGACGCCATGGAGGTGAGTGAGCTCCGGGGGCGCTGCAGGGCTCCATGGTCCCCCGAGCTGTCCGGCCTCACCTGGAGGCCTCCTCACACCCTGGCCCCACAGGCAACCTGGGGACCCTCCAGACAGGTATGCTCACCTGGGTTCACCTGTCCCGGCCTTCGTGCCAGGTGAGGGGCTTCTCTGTGCGGCCGTAGCCCACCCCTCCGAGGTGCTGGGGCTGGGGTATCCTCATCATGTCCCCAGGACAGGCCGAGGCAAGTGGCAGCGGAGGCTCCCCACGTGCGTCTCCCTTGCAGGCTCTCGCGCACCCTCTGTTCAGACGTTGAGTTACAAGAACCCGCCCTCTTCAGGCCTGACTGTGGGCCCCGGGCTGTCTTGTCTTGGGCTCCCTATGTTCCGTGTGGGTTCCAGGCAGGACTGGGCCCCATGTTGGTGATGCACGGGGAGGTGGGGCAGATGAGTGCACCTTCCCACCTCCCACAGTGGGACGTCTGGGTTTCACCCTTCAGGAATTTTTGAACCGAAGGAAAATGACGGAGTTTGGCAACCTGGCACTCATTGACCAAGATGCTGCAGAGGAGGGTGGGGTTGCCATACCATTGCCGGGCGTGAAGAAAGGTGAGCAGGGGTTGCTCTTGTGTCCCGCAGCCAGGCCATGGAGGGCTGTCCTGATCCCTGACCACTTTCCTGGGTAATAGCTGCTTTGCTCCCTTGTCGAGGATATAGCGATTGATGTCCAGGAACCTGGCCTGGGTGGGCCCCACTGTGAGCAGCTGGACGTCTGGCTGGTGCCCAGCCCTGTGCCTTGCTCCTAGTACCTGGCCCCATGTGGCCAGAGAGGAAGCCTTGTGTCAGGAGTGCGGGGCCTGAAACCCCCTGCCTGGCAGCCCTGGGCTGGGCAGGGCTTTCCCTAGGAGCAGGGGGGCTGCTCTAGGCTGGGCCCTAGCCCACGGGAGTGTCTACACTGAGGGCTCGCCTGTGGAGGCCGCTGGCACTCATGAAGCAGTACCTGAGGCCCTGCAGCGTGGACCTCCCTTTGTGGGGGTTGCTGAGGTGTGTGTAGCCCTCTGAGTAGGGGGATCTCTGTTCCCAGGTGACATGAGCTCCCGGCACTTCAAACCTGAGATCAGGGTGACTTCGCTCCGCTTCTCTCCCACTGGTGAGCCCTGGGCTTCGGGTCATCAGGGTGGGAGAGGTGGGCTTGGTCCTGATGGGCTTCTGGGCCTGTCACCCTGCTCCTGGGGCCAGCTCTGGGCACCACAGTTCCCCTGGGGTCAGGTGTCATCTGTGTCCTTGCTGGAGGGTAGATGTGGCTGCAGACGTGCCTGGCGTGGGGGCACGGAGGCAGGTGGCTTCCCCACCCCTCCACAGTGGTGTCGTCCTTGGGCCTCATCCCCCACCTGCCCCCATCCCTGGAGTGTCCGGCGGGGACAGGACAGGGTCTCAGTGGCTGGGGTTCACAGGGGCCATAACAGAGGCCCAGGCACCCCTTCCTGAGGGGCCAGCATCCCCAGGCTCCCTCCACACTTTCACTCGGGGTCCCAGATGTGTTCAGGATCTGTTCTTCAAAAAAAGGGGGAAAGTGGAAATAAATGTCCAGAAAGCCTTTCTCAAGTCTGCTTTTTGTTGCAGGGCGCTGCTGGGCAGCCACCACCACTGAGGGGCTCCTCATTTACTCCCTGGATGCCCAGATGCTCTTTGACCCGTTCGAGCTGGACACCAGCGTCACCCCCGTGCGGATCCGGGCGGCGCTGCGCCAGCGGGACTTCACCAGGGCCATCCTCCTAGCCTTCCGGCTCAACGAGAGGAAGCTGCTGCAGGAGAGCCTGGAGGCGGTGCCCTGGGATGAGAGTGAGCAGGGGCCTGGGGGGCCGGGGGGCTGGGGCCTGCGATCACACATGCTGGCCGGTTCCGCACGAGCAGAGGCCACGGGCCACGAGTGCATCCCTCCTGACGGGGTCTTTGTGGGCTGAGTGTGGCTGTCCTTCCCTCACAGTCGAGGTCATAAGCTCCTCCCTGCCCGACTTGTACGTGGAGAAGGTGCTGGAGTTTTTAGCTTCATCCTTTGAAGTATCTCGCCATCTAGAGTTCTACCTCATATGGACTCAGAAGCTGCTCATGGTGCATGGACAAAAGCTGAAGCCCAGGTACACCCCGCCCGCTCGCGGGGGCTCGCGCCACTGGGGCCGCTGGTCAGGGTGGGGCGGCGGCCTTCACCCGGGGACAGCGAGGAGCCGGTCCCGGGGGCCTCGGGCGGCGGCCTTCACCCGGGGACAGCGAGGAGCGGGTCCCGGGGGCCTCGGGCGGCGGCCCACGCTGAGGAACGTTTTTTTCCAGAGTGGGAACGCTGCTGCCGGCGGTTCAGTTCCTTCAGAAGAGCATCCAGCGCCACTTGGACGATGTCTCCAAACTGTATGTGATGTCTCCTGGGGGCAGGGGCAAGGGGGCTTTCACTCGCCAGCTGGTCCAGCCAGGCCGCTCCCCGTGTTGTCAGACCTGAGCTCAAAGGGCGCCCGCGTCGGTCTCACTGACACGAGTGCCATGTGTCCTCACAGCTGTGACTGGAACCGCTACAACCTGCAGTACGCGCTGGCCGTCTCGAAGCAGCGGGGCCTGAAGCGGCCCTCAGAGCCGCCGGGCGGCAAGGAGGAGGCAGACGCGTCCGAGGACGACGACGACAGCCTGCACCTGCTCGGGGGAGGGCCTGGGCACGCGGACGGGCCACTGGCCTAGGGCCGCGCCCCACGGCTCTGGTTGGGACGCTGGGCGAGGAGGGGCCGCCACCGCGGGGGGCAGCCGTCCTGAGAGCCAGGGCCCCAGCACCGGGACTCGCTCCGCGGCAGGCACCGAACACCGCCGCGGGGTCGGGTTCCCGGCGGGCACGGCTCAGCCCTCAGGGCCCGGGAGCGGCTGCACCTTGCAGAGAGGCTGATGGGCCAACTTGTGTAGATGCAAACTTTGTATGAGGATTTTTACATTTTTAATAGAAAGTTTTGATAATTTTAGGCATGAAAAAGACATGTATTTCTAAAACATAGGTATTAAGGCTGATCTCTGAATTTAAAGTGCTTGTAACGCATCCTGGGTGTGACTGTCGTGCTGGCACCTCCATACCAGCGCACAAGTGAGCTGGGCAGGTAGCTTGGCCACCAGCCCCATCTCCCTGCCCAGGGTTGGAACAGGGAGCATCCGCTGGACTCTGAGTTTGGAGATGGCCTGGGAGCCCCAGAGCTGGGCCTGGGTGGGCTTCCCAGGGAGACTTGTTGGACCTGCTTGCCAGCTCCAAGGAGGACTCCATCCCGCGAGGCCCGTCAGGAAGGGTCACCACAAGGGTGGTCCAGACCACAGTCAGGCGCCTGATCTCTCAGCAGTGACAGCCTCCAGAGTCAGGACTCAGGCCCCAGCCTGCAGGTCTCCAGAGGTGTGGCCAGGAGTCACTGGACGTTACTGGGAAGAGCAGCAGGCAGGCCCTTGCTTGTCAGTTGGGACTGTGCGTCACCTTGCAGTGCCCTCCTATCTGCTTGTGAAACGTGTGTGCTACCTCCAGAGGAATCATTTCTTTTGTAAATATAGTATCTATCAGATCCTCTTCCATCATTGGGTCTTAAGCTATAAAATAAACACATGGATGGTTATGTATGTTCAGACACAGATAACTCATCTGTAAGCTATCCCTGTGGTCCTAAAAAGAATTCGGACAGACCTTTTTCTCCCCTCTCCCTGCTGGTGGTTGTCACCCACCAAGATAGGGACACAAATACTCTGAATCTACTGTCAAAGCCACTACAGCAGCAGGTGGTGAAGAGCGGTGTAGGGTCTGTCTTCCCACGCCCATCTTGGGGTCAGGCTCCCTGACTAATAATCAAAAGAGGACTGAGTAATGTAACCTTGACCTTCCTCTAGAGGCCACCTCAACATCACTCAAACAAAATTGCTTTGTTAATTGACTTCCCCCATTACATGCAGCTGTACAGCCCTCGTCTTGACAGATGTTTGCGTGTTTATTTTTGGCGGCACTGGGTCTCGTTGCAGGTGGGCTTTCTCTAGGGGCAAGCGGGGCCACTCCTTGTGCGCAGGCTTCTCACTGCGGTGGCTTGGCTTACTGCAGGGCACAAGCTCTAGGCAGGCAGGCTCGGTAGTTCAGGCGTGTGGGCTTTCTCCCTGACAAGTGGGATCCTCCCAGACCAGTGATTGAACCCATGTCTCCCTCACTGTCAGGCAGATTCTGCACCACTGAGCCACTAGGAAAGCCCACACACCACTAGACAGGTCCCTTCACAGTGTACTTAAATGCCTCCCTACAGAGCTCGGGCCTGCCATTATCCGCAACCCAGGACACCATAGCAATTGGGTGCCTGCCGAAAACTAACCTTACAGCTTGTTACCTATTCCACAGAGGGGGATCCAAAATGAGTCGGCAAAGGAACTGACCCAAACCAAAGATGGTCAGGCCTTCCAGGGTGCTCCTAACTTGTCTGGGCAGCCTTAGAGCATGCTGGCTACCAAGAGCCCATCGAGCATCAGGCATGGGTTCAAGTAAAATAAGTGTAACAGGTCCCCAGGCGGGAATTACTTAGAGTTCCCAGTGTAAAGTCACTGCCTGACACCTCGACCAGCCTGACCCACAACTCCAACCCTCCCTCTGGGAGCAGCCTGCAAAGCAGCGTCACCTACAGCCTTTCAGGGCCCAGCCTGTGCTCTCCGGTGCACGCTCACACCGCTCACTCCTGATCATTACAGAATAAAGTTTCCCTTTTCTTGCTTCTGAACTGAACTTGGTCTCCATCTACTGGCATGAGTGACAGCGAGCAGAAGGTGGTGCCCGACTCACAAGGGTTGTAACATGTCATCCCAAGACAAGTATTTTTCACCCAGGAGAGCAGATAGAAAGGGAGCCAGCACGAGGAGTCCTGCCCATGGCAAAGGTCATGAGGTTAAGGGGCCCGACAGGCAAAGGTGAGTCGGGCCTTAAGGGAGCCTTGCTGGATCTGCTCGTGCATCTGCCCCAAAAACCAGTCTTCCTGCCTTGCTGCATTATGCCTTTCACCTATATTTCTGACATTAACAGGGGCTATCCCCTACCTCCTTTCTCTGGAAAAAGTTAACTTAGAGCTCCAGTTAACAGTCTTCTGCATATAAAAGCAGTGTCTCAGATCAAACCCCTTTGATGGCTCTCTAACTTGCCTGACAGGCTTACCCAGATCTTTACAACTGTGCATGTGATTGTTTACAGCGCCCCCAACCGCGAGAGACACGAAGCTTAAAGCATCTTAAAGATATAGAGCCCCTTTTTAAAGAGCTAAAAATTATATTGGTGTAGGTTTTCATTGAGTTAATGACTGCCGCCAGGCCTCCATATCCTTTATCTTTTAGGCACCTGGAGGATATTAATCAATGTAATTGGGATGTAGAAAAAGAATATAGTAGTTTTGATGTTAGCAATACTAGACTTTTGAGTTAATTTTCTCTGTTATAAATCACTGTACTCCTCTTTCCTTGTTATAAATTGTTGCGTCCTTTCTATGTAAGAAGGTAACCTTAATTAGTGCTTTCTGAGAGTGGCACCAGACTTTAGTAAGAACAACACTTTTAGGGCAAATAAGTTTTCTGGTTGAAGGACCCTTATCAGAAAAGGGCCATAAAATGCTAATAGGCCTCCTGGCCAAAAGATAAATCACCTAAGACCTGCGTATACAACTAGGTATGCAGAGAGAAAGCCTGGTCTCGATAAGGGTCAGGGCTGCTGACCCTGCATGACTTTGTATTATCCATTGATCTCTACATACAACCAAAAGTATAAAAAGCTTTCCTGGAAAATAAAGGACAGACCAGTTTCTCAGAAATTGGGCTCCCCCCGTGTCGACTCTCTCTTTCTTTCTCCCTCTCCCTCCCTCTCTTTTTCAGGCTGATCCCTTGGAACGAAGAGGCTCTCTGTGTCTACTTATTTGCCCGGGCTTCTAAGACCCATGCGAGAGGGAGCCCAAAGTGGGGCACCCTCCGCTATTCAAGCGGGCGCCTGTGGCCTAACATAGACGGTGCAAGTTTCTTGTCTTGAGACTGTTAGCTTTCCGTGTAAACCAAGGAATATCAGCCTCTTTTCTCCACTAATTTTCCTACTGTCCTCTCCTAATCTCTCTTTGTATCTATAATTAAATAAGTTCCTTCCTAGATGCCGACTCTGTCCACTCTTCGAATTACCCTGGATCCACCAGGGCTAGACCCTGGCAGAGCAGGCCTCAGGGTTGATGATCACGGGTGCCAGCTTAGCCCAGGACGAGCTCACCACGGGAAAGGGGGCCTATTGGAGATCTACCTGCCTCAGTGGAGGAACTGGCTGAAACACCAGCCTCTGGTTAGACTACAGACTAACAGGTTGGTCACAGCGTTATGTAGACAGCGTGGTGATGGATAATAGAGCAGCCCTCAGTTCTCTCCTGGCAGAACAAGGTGTCTGTGTGGCTGCCACACCTGCTGCTGCATGTGGCCACCACCCAACGAGTGGCCATGACAGGAACTACACCAACTGGGCAGCTGGGGACACGGCCCTGCTTATTCTGTCCTGGAGGCGTGGAGTTCTATAAAGGCCCTTCCTGTAAGTTTGAGTAAAATTGGCTTTATCCGCTGGTATGTCTTTAGTTACAGCACTATTGATTCCTCCGTTTGGGCCTGTAATTATTATTATTTTTTTTAACTTTATTTTACTTTACAGTACTGTATTGGATTTGGCATACATTGACCTGAATCCGCCACGGGTGTACATGAACTCCCAAACGTGAACCCCCCTCCCACCTCCCAATTCTTAACTTTCATGTCAAGTTTGTCTCCCTAAGGCCACGGGCAACCAGATTATTCCTCTTTGTCAACCCCTGTGTCAACCCTGAGCCAGTACATAGCAATCCCTCCAACCATCCAGTTTGCATACCCAAGAGTGTGTATAGCTCCATCGTCAAACTGTTTTATTCCCCAAGCCCTTGCTAGGCCTATGCCCCTTACCAACAGGAGGCAGCTAAAGCAGTGGATGCCTCCATCCATCAAGACTGAGGAACGACCCAAAGACAGGCATGGACTAAAACCACCCCCTGTAAGTTACAAGGCCCACGAGGTAGGAAATGATACAGAGAAAACCAAGCCTGTTTGCAGGGGTGACTGTGGATCACAACAAACTGTAGAAAATTCTTAAAGAGATGGGAATACCAGACCACCTTACCTGCCTCCTGAGAAACCTGTATGCAGGTCAAGAAACAACAATTAAAATCAGACATGAAACAACAGACTGGCTCCATATTGAGAAAGGAGTACGTCAAGGCTGTATAGTGTCACCTTGTTTATTTAACTTATATGCAGAGTATATCATGAGAAGTGCCAGCCTGGATAAAGCACAAGCTGGAATCAAGATTGCTGGGAGAAATATCAATAACCTCAGATATGCAGATGACTCAACCCTTATGGCAGAAAGCAAAGAGGAGCTAAAGAGCCTCTTGATGAAAGTGGGAGAGTGAAAAAGCTGGCTTAAAATTCAACATTCAAAAAATGAAAATGATGGCATCCAGTCCCATTACTTCATGGCAAATAGATGGGGAAACAATGGAAACGATGACAAACTTTATTTTCTTGGACTCTAAAACTACTGCAGATGGTGACTGCAGCCATGAAATTAAAAGATGTTTGCTCCTTAGAAAGAAACGCTATGACCAACCTAGACAGTATATTAAAAAGCAGAGCCATTACTTTACCAACAAAGGGGCATCTAGTCAAAGCTATGGTTTTTCCAGTAGTCAAGTATGGAAGTGAGACTTGGACCATAAAGAAGGCTGACGGTCGAAGAATTGATGATTTTGAACTGTGGTGTTGGAGAAGGCTTTGGAGCGTCCCTTGGACTGCAAGATCAAACCAGTCAATCCTAAAGGAAGTCAGTCCTGAATATTCACTGGAAGGACTGAAGCTGAAGCTGCAGCTCCAATACTTTGGCCACCTGATGCAAAGAGCTGACTTATTGGTAAAGACCCTGATGTTGGGAAAGATTGAGGGCAGCAGGAGAAGGGGATGACACAGGATGAGATGGTTGGATGGCATCACTGACTCGACAGACATGAGTTTGATCAAGCTCCGGGGATGGTGAAGCACAGGGAAGCTGGGTGTGCTGCACTCCATGGGGTCGCAAAGAGTCAAACACAACCAACCAACTGAACAGGGAAACAGCTTGCTGACAGTCCCTCTGACCAAGAATCACGTGGGCACGTGAGAGNTATCCTATCATTTTGCCTTTTCATACTGTTCATGGAGTTCTCAAGGCAAGAATACTGAAGTGGTTTGCTGGTAAGAGAAGGTCATGGTTATTTAAATCTAAATTAAATTGCATCAGTTAAAAGTTCAGTTTCTCAGTTATACTAGCCATGTTTCAAGGGCTCAATAGCCACATATAGCTACTGGCTACAATATCAGGTGACACAGATATAGCATATTTTCATCATTGCAGACAGTTGGATTAGACAGCTCTGGGTCTAAGGCATATAACTTTGGGATCTTAACAATTGTCCAAGAAAACTGATTGCATTTCTACAATTTCTTGTTCAATTTCTAAAATTATCTTTTTACAGTTCAGTCGCATAGCTATCCCTCACTGCCTCTATTCTAGGTATTCCTATACACAGCTAAAAATTCTGTTCCTATGAAAGGAGGGGTGGGTAAACATCCATACAACAGAAGTCTCTTTACAGTTCACAAATAAAATTTTCTAGGAAACAGAGCATTTTCTACTTTAACAGTTTTTTCCATCAAAAAATCTGTGAATATAATCTTTTATTTTGAGCACTCAAACCCCCAGAATAATAAGTCAGCTGCTGCTGCTGCTGCTAAGTCACTTCAGTCGTGTCCGACTCTGTGTGATCCCATAGACGGCAGCCCACCAGGCTCCCCCATCCCTGGGATTCTCCAGGCAAGAATACTGGAGTGGGTTGCCATTTCCTTCTCCAATGCATGAAAGAGAAAAGTGAAAGTGAAGTCGCTCAGTCTGTCCGACTGTTAGCGACACCATGGACTGCAGCCCACCAGGCTACTCCGTCCATTGGATTTTCCAGGCAAGAGTACTGGGGTGGGATGCCATTGCCTTCCCCAATAAGTCAGCAGTCTTTGAAATTATTAAACTATTAAAATTTCAATATTTTAAAAATCTTTTTTGCTTTTTAAATTACAGAACAATAGANAGGCTACTCCGTCCATTGGATTTTCCAGGCAAGAGTACTGGGGTGGGATGCCATTGCCTTCCCCAATAAGTCAGCAGTCTTTGAAATTATTAAACTATTAAAATTTCAATATTTTAAAAATCTTTTTTGCTTTTTAAATTACAGAACAATAGATAGAAACTTAGCATAATGCTAAGAAACAGACTAAAGATTAAATTAATGCAACTTTTATGGTGCTTGGTGTGCAAATATTTCCTAATATACTTTCTTATCTTTCAAAACAAGATGTTAAGAAACCAGCTCAGTGTTTTCTATTCCCAAAGCCCATGTATCAACAGCTCTTCATTATTTCAAGTGTTCTGTTACTAAATATTTTCAATTTCTGATTTCAGCTTGATTTTAATCAAGACTGAATTACTAAATTTGGGGTTTGTGTTTTTCCTTTAGTTCTACAATCATCCATTATTCTGAAAGAAGAATTTGTGTGCTGGAATCAAGTACAAATTTTTTTTATAAGAACACCCAGAAGCTCTCTCTGCAGATCTATATTCTCCCCTTGCACACAATCTATTTAAATATAGATCTTCAGTGAGGTTCTCCAGTTCCTCACTTCCTTAAAGGCAATAGCCAGCATGAATTGCTTTCCTTATCCTAGGATGTAACCTAAAATTCACTGCTGTTCAAGAGGTAATATTTGGAAGAACTTCTTCATTGGACTGGATATACTAAACATTTATCGTTAGATTAATCCTTATCCTGTGTTTTACCCTTTACTGAATTAAAGTAATTGATGTGAGTTTCAGCCTCATTGAGCCATAGTCAGATATTAAAATACAGTGTAAAGAAACTTGTTATTGTAGTTACAGTGAAGATGTTAAAGATGATGTCAAAACATCATTCACTGACTTTCCCTATGATCATAAAAATNTATCTTTTAGGCACCTGGAGGATATTAATCAATGTAATTGGGATGTAGAAAAAGAATATAGTAGTTTTGATGTTAGCAATACTAGACTTTTGAGTTAATTTTCTCTGTTATAAATCACTGTACTCCTCTTTCCTTGTTATAAATTGTTGCGTCCTTGCTATGTAAGAAGGTAACCTTAATTAGTGCTTTCTGAGAGTGGCACCAGACTTTAGTAAGAACAACACTTTTAGGGCAAATAAGTTTTCTGGTTGAAGGACCCTTATCAGAAAAGGGCCATAAAATGCTAATAGGCCTCCTGGCCAAAAGATAAATCACCTAAGACCTGCGTATACAACTAGGTATGCAGAGAGAAAGCCTGGTCTCGATAAGGGTCAGGGCTGCTGACCCTGCATGACTTTGTATTATCCATTGATCTCTACATACAACCAAAAGTATAAAAAGCTTTCCTGGAAAATAAAGGACAGACCAGTTTCTCAGAAATTGGGCTCCCCCCGTGTCGACTCTCTCTTTCTTTCTCCCTCTCCCTCCCTCTCTTTTTCAGGCTGATCCCTTGGAACGAAGAGGCTCTCTGTGTCTACTTATTTGCCCGGGCTTCTAAGACCCATGCGAGAGGGAGCCCAAAGTGGGGCACCCTCCGCTATTCAAGCGGGCGCCTGTGGCCTAACATAGACGGTGCAAGTTTCTTGTCTTGAGACTGTTAGCTTTCCGTGTAAACCAAGGAATATCAGCCTCTTTTCTCCACTAATTTTCCTACTGTCCTCTCCTAATCTCTCTTTGTATCTATAATTAAATAAGTTCCTTCCTAGACGCCGACTCTGTCCACTCTTCGAATTACCCTGGATCCACCAGGGCTAGACCCTGGCAGAGCAGGCCTCAGGGTTGATGATCACGGGTGCCAGCTTAGCCCAGGACGAGCTCACCACGGGAAAGGGGGCCTATTGGAGATCTACCTGCCTCAGTGGAGGAACTGGCTGAAACACCAGCCTCTGGTTAGACTACAGACTAACAGGTTGGTCACAGCGTTATGTAGACAGCGTGGTGATGGATAATAGAGCAGCCCTCAGTTCTCTCCTGGCAGAACAAGGTGTCTGTGTGGCTGCCACACCTGCTGCTGCATGTGGCCACCACCCAACGAGTGGCCATAACAGGAACTACACCAACTGGGCAGCTGGGGACACGGCCCTGCTTATTCTGTCCTGGAGGCGTGGAGTTCTATAAAGGCCCTTCCTGTAAGTTTGAGTAAAATTGGCTTTATCCGCTGGTATGTCTTTAGTTACAGCACTATTGATTCCTCCGTTTGGGCCTGTAATTATTATTATTTTTTTTAACTTTATTTTACTTTACAGTACTGTATTGGATTTGGCATACATTGACCTGAATCCGCCACGGGTGTACATGAACTCCCAAACGTGAACCCCCCTCCCACCTCCCAATTCTTAACTTTCATGTCAAGTTTGTCTCCCTAAGGCCACGGGCAACCAGATTATTCCTCTTTGTCAACCCCTGTGTCAACCCTGAGCCAGTACATAGCAATCCCTCCAACCATCCAGTTTGCATACCCAAGAGTGTGTATAGCTCCATCGTCAAACTGTTTTATTCCCCAAGCCCTTGCTAGGCCTATGCCCCTTACCAACAGGAGGCAGCTAAAGCAGTGGATGCCTCCATCCATCAAGACTGAGGAACGACCCAAAGACAGGCATGGACTAAAACCACCCCCTGTAAGTTACAAGGCCCACGAGGTAGGAAATGATACAGAGAAAACCAAGCCTGTTTGCAGGGGTGACTGTGGATCACAACAAACTGTAGAAAATTCTTAAAGAGATGGGAATACCAGACCACCTTACCTGCCTCCTGAGAAACCTGTATGCAGGTCAAGAAACAACAATTAAAATCAGACATGAAACAACAGACTGGCTCCATATTGAGAAAGGAGTACGTCAAGGCTGTATAGTGTCACCTTGTTTATTTAACTTATATGCAGAGTATATCATGAGAAGTGCCAGCCTGGATAAAGCACAAGCTGGAATCAAGATTGCTGGGAGAAATATCAATAACCTCAGATATGCAGATGACTCAACCCTTATGGCAGAAAGCAAAGAGGAGCTAAAGAGCCTCTTGATGAAAGTGGGAGAGTGAAAAAGCTGGCTTAAAATTCAACATTCAAAAAATGAAAATGATGGCATCCAGTCCCATTACTTCATGGCAAATAGATGGGGAAACAATGGAAACGATGACAAACTTTATTTTCTTGGACTCTAAAACTACTGCAGATGGTGACTGCAGCCATGAAATTAAAAGATGTTTGCTCCTTAGAAAGAAACGCTATGACCAACCTAGACAGTATATTAAAAAGCAGAGCCATTACTTTACCAACAAAGGGGCATCTAGTCAAAGCTATGGTTTTTCCAGTAGTCAAGTATGGAAGTGAGACTTGGACCATAAAGAAGGCTGACGGTCAAAGAATTGATGATTTTGAACTGTGGTGTTGGAGAAGGCTTTGGAGCGTCCCTTGGACTGCAAGATCAAACCAGTCAATCCTAAAGGAAGTCAGTCCTGAATATTCACTGGAAGGACTGAAGCTGAAGCTGCAGCTCCAATACTTTGGCCACCTGATGCAAAGAGCTGACTTATTGGTAAAGACCCTGATGTTGGGAAAGATTGAGGGCAGCAGGAGAAGGGGATGACACAGGATGAGATGGTTGGATGGCATCACTGACTCGACAGACATGAGTTTGATCAAGCTCCGGGGATGGTGAAGCACAGGGAAGCTGGGTGTGCTGCACTCCATGGGGTCGCAAAGAGTCAAACACAACCAACCAACTGAACAGGGAAACAGCTTGCTGACAGTCCCTCTGACCAAGAATCACGTGGGCACGTGAGACAAGAATGAAGGATTGTGAACTTTAGTCATCGAGGGCCGAAGACCCACCGTGTCCTACTCCCAGTCTGCACATGGACCTGGAAAGAGGCATGAAGTGCCGTCACTGCCCCAGCGCGGAGCTCTCTATAAGGCTGCTGCTGCTACTGCTGCTAAGTCACTTCAGTCGTGTCCGACTCTGTGTGACCCCATAGACGGCAGCCCACCAGGCTCCCCCATCCCTGGGATTCTCCAGGCAAGAATACTGGAGTGGGTTGCCATTTCATTCTCCAATGCATGAAAGAGAAAAGTGAAAGTGAAGTCGCTCAGTCTGTCCGACTGTTAGCAACACCATGGACTGCAGCCCACCAGGCTACTCCGTCCATTGGATTTTCCAGGCAAGACTACTGGGGTGGGGTGCCATTGCCTTCCCCGCTCTGTAAGGCTGCTTTCCATCAATCCCACCCTTCCCTTCTTGCTTCTTACTTCCACATAAACAGCCCCTCCGAAGCCCTCAGGTACACACATCTGCGCTTCACCCCCTGGTCCTTGCCTGGCCCCGTGGGATAAAGCCTTTTTTCCGCAAAGACCTGGCCTCTACCTGACCTTCCCCTTGCACAACCGGATCAATGGAAACTCGAAGAGCGGCGGGGTCGGGGTTGGGGAATGGCGGCGAGGGTGGGGGGGACGGGGGTGGGGTAAGGTCGCCAGGCCGCTATAGTCGGGAACCTGACTCCATCCCAATTCAGCAAACCGGAAAGGGGGCCGTGGATGAGAGTTGGACAAGCGGGCGCCGGCCACTCGGTGTCGTCAGTCACGTTGAGGCCTTATGGCGACACCGAAGTTAACTTTCCGGAACCAGTATCTCATCACGGTGCTTCTAGGAGGCTGTGACCCTGCGTCGTCCCGCCCCGGGGAAACCGGCGATTGCGCGCGAGGCCGCGCAGATCACTGCGAGACCACCTGCGCTCGCGGGGCGGAGCCCGACTCCTGGGCTACTGCGCAGGCGCGGTCCCGCCCACCGTGACCTGTGACCCTGTTCTCCTTGCGCAGCATGGCGGCGTTCAGGACTCTGGCGGCGTCAAGGCTGGCGGTGACCGCCGGGTTCGCGCCGCCTCCCGGCCTGTGGCCGCTGCCCTTCGGCGGACCGGCGCCCTCCTCGCGCGCGGCTCTCCACACCTCCGCCCCGCGCCCCGGGCCCAGGGTTGCAGTGGTGAGCGGACGCGGGCACTTGGGGAGATAGGAACCTGGGGCCTTGGGGGCCGAGTGCCGAGGCCCGCCTTCCCACCCAGTCTCTGCCCGCGATCGGCTCCTCTGCACCTACGCCCTCCCTCGGCTCCCCAGTCCTTCTCCGCCCCCGAAGTCGGCCTCTCCCCGCGTTGGAGGCGGTCGGCCGCCAGGCGGACCCCTTGACCCTGGTGACCGGCCCTCCATCCCCGCAGGTGCTGTCTGGATGCGGGGTCTACGATGGAACCGAGCTCCACGAGGCCTCATCGTAAGCCCCCGGGCGGCTCACCCTCGGGAGGGCCGGTCACCCTTTTCCTGAACCGTCTGGAGAAACCTTCCTGCTGGTTAAAAAGGCAGAGACCATGGTGGACGCAAAGGAAAACGTTTGAAGTCATGCATATGAAATACAGGGAGGCACAAAATAAGCATTTCAGAGTCACTTCTGATGTCACCCAGCAGTAAACACCCTCTCCCCTCCTGTTTTTCCACACACCTGTGTTACACACGTTGAAATCACCAGATCCTGTGTTTACAGCGTGATTGTGAAGGGTGGTGCAATGACCTCACTGTAGACAGGTGTTACTGGTGTAGCCTGTCACTTGTTACCAAGTAGTTTATATTTTGGCTTTTCATTTATTTGAGAAGTTACTGTGAGCAGGACAAGAGGCTGTGAGATTCAAAGTTCGTTGGACAGCAGAGTTAGGTAGTGGTTAGGGAACACCTCCCCTCCCAAGCCTGGGACCTCACTGGCCCCAGAGGACCCTAACGCTGGTGTGTCCGCTGAGCCCTCCCACTGGAGGTGGCCAGTGTGTGCTGGTGTTGGCTGGACAGGGAGTGAATTTCATGGGTCGAATGTACATGAGGTTTAAGGAGCAGAGACCAGATCCAGGGGTTCCCAGCCCTGCCAGGAGATGGCTGTGATCTCTCTTGGGGTCATGCTTTCATACCACCTCCCTCCCTGGAAGGGAGTGGTGACAGCCCTGCCAGGGATGGGTCACATGCCAGTGTTTGGACTCGGGCTGGCACCAAGCAGCCCTGGGCAACGCTCCTATCATCGGCAGCCCCCGGGATGCCTGCGTGTCTTCCTGCCTCCCACCCCCATGAGGGGAAGGTTGATGGGACCAGGACCACCAGAAGCCCTCCTCAATCCCTCGAGGTCATTGTCAGCTGGCCTCTGGGAGGACGAGTGCCCAGAGGCTGCTTGGGAACCTAGACATCCAGGNAGCCCCCGGGATGCCTGCGTGTCTTCCTGCCTCCCACCCCCATGAGGGGAAGGTTGATGGGACCAGGACCACCAGAAGCCCTCCTCAATCCCTCGAGGTCATTGTCAGCTGGCCTCTGGGAGGACGAGTGCCCAGAGGCTGCTTGGGAACCTAGACATCCAGGCTGTGACCGCAGCTGGTCGCCCATCCCCATACCCTGGTTTGTAGAAGGAGCTTGGGCGCCGACTGGTCTCCTCCAGGTCAGTGACGGCGACTCACGGAGGGCATTTGGGTTGTTAGCGAGCCAGCTATAACTATTTTCAGAGCAAAGAGGCTTAACCTGTGTGAGGAGTGTACGCCTGTCCGTCAGCTGAAACCCTGTGTTTATAAACGCCTGTGGGCAGGGCACAGGTCAGTCTGGTCTGGTTCTCCCCACGCAGGATCCTGGTCCACCTGAGCCGCGGGGGGGCTGAAGTCCAGATCTTTGCCCCTGATGTCCCTCAGATGCACGTGATTGACCACATCAAGGGACAGCCTTCCGAGGGCGAGACCAGGTACGAGCCCTCTGTCTCATCCCTCAGTATGGACGGGGTGGGCTGAAACTCCCCGAGAGCCCGCCCACAGTTGCTTCGTCTTAGCTGTGAGCTGAGCCCGTGTTCAGGTGGACTTCACAGCCGTGGTCCTGGGCTTGTCGTGGGCCTCGGGGTGCTCTCGCTTCCCGCGCTACAGGAACAGTGAAGGCGGGTCTCCCCAGTGAACTCTCATACCTGCCTTCTGACCGAAGGCGTGTGCGTTCCTTTGGCCTTGAACCTCATCCACCCGCCTGGGCCCCAGATATCTGTGAGCAGCTCCCACCAGCATTTCTGTTCTAAGGTGTGCAGCCCTGCTCTCGGATTCCATCCTGCCTGCGCTATGGGGTGACGGCCCCTGGAGGCTGTTTCCTAGGGGCCCTCAGGCCAGGGTGCGGACAGTGAGGGACGGGGTGGTGGGAAGGAAGTGTGGTGCCCTGTCCCGGGACTGGGGGCCCCGGGTAAGGATCCTGGCCCTGGGCTGTCCACAGGGCGGGGAGAGGTTCCCGCTGTGGCTGGCCCTTCAGAGTCGCCCCTTAACGCTCCACCCACAGTCCGTCCCATCTGCTCTCTCCACTGAACGCCGCCTGGTGGCCCCACCTTAACGCTGGCATCTCAGTGATCAAGTGTGGCAGTTCTGAGTGCTGTTTGATGGGGTCCGGAGACTTCGTGTAGGCCCGCTGGGTTCCCTGTCCCTGTGAGCCGGGAGGATGGGTCCTCTTGGGTCCGGGGAGCTTCACCCCGCTCCCGTCCATGCTGAGGGATGGACTGTCTGCACTGACCCTTTGGGGCCTCTGCTCATCCCCAGGAACGTTCTGACCGAGTCGGCGAGGATCGCGCGAGGCAAGATCACCGACCTGGCCAAGCTCACTGCCGTCAACCACGACGCGGCCATCTTCCCCGGGGGCTTCGGCGCCGCCAAAAACCTGTATGTGTTGCTGCTTGGGCTCTCCTCCTTTTCCCCCGGGGCGTTGGGTGGGGACACGATGGTGACAGGAGCCGCTGGGGGGGGAGAGTGACGTAGCTGCCCCAGGACAGGGGACCCCGAAGGGAGGAGGCTCCTAGACCAGGCCATCCATCAGGCGTGGAGCTGGGGGGCCGCTCCCCGGAGCTGTTCCCCGCAGACGCCCGCCCTCTTGTGGACCTTGCAGGCGGGCAACAGTCCTTCCTTCCCAGTGGGGCCATTTGGCCACTGTCCTGATGAGGCAGGCGCCCTGTTCTCTCTGCCCCGTGGGAACCGGAGGGTAACTGGACCTCGAGCCGGGAGGCCGTCATGACCGCAGCCGTGACGTGTTTTGGCTTTCAGGTCCTCTTTCTGTTCTCCGTTCCTTTAACTCTCTTCTCCACGTTTCATGGAAGTCCTCTTACGCTGGCCTCGCGGGCCCAGCACGTCCCTTGCGCCTTCTGCCGGGCTGCTGCTCCCGTGGCGGAGGGGCTTGCTGCAGCTGGGGCTATGCCAGGAGGCACCAAACAGCCGCGCCCGCGGCTCTGGGGCCCCAGCACGGCGCGTTGTGCCCGACACCACCACTCTCCTCCGCTGAGCCGTTCCCTCGTGGCTCTGCTGCAGCACGACGGCCTCCCAGCTGGCGCTCTGTCTGCCCGGGTTCCGTGCCCCCAGGAGCAAAGGCGCGTCCATTCCGAGTCCATCCCTGCCCCTGGCCCTTCACCTTCAGGCTCCCCTCTGCTCGCAGATGTGCCCAGAGAGCCTCCTCTCTCCACGTTCCCAGCTGTTCCCAGCTGTTGTTCCCACAGTCCTTCCCCGCACCCCTGCCACGCCTCGTGCCCACTGCCACTCTCACGGCCAGCCGTGGGGTGCTCTCCACCATCTCCATGCTCCCGAGCCTCTTGGTAGGAGGCAGCAGGTCTCGTCTGTGTCAGTTGGGCTTGTCCCCCTGGCGGGACCAGGCTTCCATCGCTGAAGGATGAACTGGATTCACAGAGCCTGCCCCAGTCCCTAGACCTTGCCCAGTTTGAGGGCAGCGGTACCACTGTGTCCTTGTGTGTGGGGGGCAGGGAGGGGGTTGGGGTTGTGTCTCTAGTGTGGCTCATGACCTGCCTCATGTGACTTAGCTGTCATGAGGAAGTGGGGCCTTGGGTGAGCATCCTTGTCTGTGAGCTCACAGACCCCCAGGGAGCTCGCTCTCTGACCTTTCCAGAAGAAAGGCCAGCTTCTTGCCAGTGGTCTGTGCAATGCACATGGGGCAGCAGGCGAGCTCAGTGTGATCTGTTCCCTGTGGAACCCCAGTTCTTCCTGCAGGGGACCCCAGGACCCCTCTCCAGCAGCATTGCCAACTCTGATTTCCGCGAGATTCACACACATGTCTTAAAAATCCAGTAAGATGGTAGCCTTTGTATTTTTCAGTTAAAGCTGCGACTTGTCCATTAACGGGTGGCCACGCATACAGATCCCATCGTGTAGTGACATGGGGCTGACGAGACTCCAAGACTCTTCACTTGTGGGGATTTAGCTGATGTGCGTGTGGTTAAAGTGTAAAGTCTGACCCGTTTTGAGGCTCTCACACAGCTTGAGAGCCTACTGGGGCAGAGGCCTTGACCGATGGAGCCAAGAGGGGGCTCGTGGCAGAGAGTGCTGTGGCGTCGCCGGGTCTGAGCCCACCCAATGGAGGGGGACCATCCAGACCCTCGGTGCTCTTGTCTTGTGAAGAAGACAGGTCTTGTTTGACTTGACTCTCATCCCTGTTAGTGATGCATGAGCTCCGTCATGGGTTTCAGGCCAACGGCGCTTGCCGCTGCTCCAGGGCTGACCGGGTGGACGGCTGAGCACACACGCGTGTTTGCACACGCGTCACTTCAGCTGCTGAGAAGCTGACGGAGCACTCGGGATACAGGAAGGGGTGCTCCCCAGGCCGGCGTCTGAGGAGCCCTCTTCTCGTGGCAGGAGCACATTTGCCGTGGATGGGGGCACCTGCAAGGTCAACAGAGACGTAGAGCGCGTGCTGAAGGAGTTCCACCAAGCCGGAAAGCCCATTGGGTAGGTGCGGCTGGGAGGGGCGGCCGTAGCGGGGTGGTGGGAGGGCCATGGTGGAGCCTGCGGTGTGGCCATGCCAGGTCCCCCACCCAGGAGCTGGGCTTGGAGCTGTGTGGTTTTGGAAACTTTAAGCCCTTTCCTCACCGTAACTCAGGGGGTTTTGTGTGAGTTCACAAAGCCTTCCAGCTCTGAGAATTCTGAAGTTGTGTGGTTACATTAACGTTTCTGGGTGACATAACGGAGGGGAGAGGGTGAGTCTGTCCATGTCTAGAAGGTTTCCTGGTCCTGCTCTGGCCCTAGCCTTTGCCAGGCCTCTCCTCGCTCCCGGCTCAGGCAGCCCCTAGGCTAGCTGGCCTGTCCTTCCTGGAGCCACAGCTGCCCTGAGCACAGTGCTGGCCCCTGTGACACAGCTGAGCTTCCCTGAGGACTGTATCCTGTGGCGGTCGCACACTGGGTCCACACTCAGGGCACAGCCACTCCTCACTGCCCGGTCCTTGGCCCTCGGTCCTGGTCCCAACAGACTGGTCGTAACTCACACCAGGAGGCTCTCAGGGACAAGAAATGGCCACGTCATCATCAGACCTGCCCGTCGGGCTGTCCTGTGCACGAGCACCCCCGGGGGCTCCTCGGTCCTGCTTTACTGAGACGCGTGGTTCTCGTGCTGTGGGTCATCCCTGACTGGGGAAGTCCTCCCAGGAGCATAGAGGCGCACAGATGCGTTGAAAGAAAACTTGCCAGCCTCCATCACACAGCTGCTTGCTGCTTTCTCTCGGCCAACTGGAGAAGGAGCTGTAAAGTGCTCAGTCTGGAGAGGACATGAAGGCTGGAGAGGACAGCCTGCCAAGGACACACATCCCCCAGCGGCCATAGCCCCAGAGGGCATGTGCCCGCACAACACCTCCACCCCAGACCCTGGATGCTCCGCCTGCCCGTGGGAGGCGGTGCCGAGCAATTGCAGAGCCCAGCTGATCAGCCGTGGTGCCTCGCTGAGGCAGGGCTTGTGCGTGCGGAGAAGCGCCTTTCACCCTTCCTCTAAGAGTTCGACGGCATCATGAACAGGACGAGTGCCCAGTAGATCGACCACCTCCTGGCGGGCGCTCCTCCACCTCCCAGCGGACACTCCTCCAGTGAACGGATGCCTCAGCCGAGCTCCATGGGAGCCGGGGAGAGGGCGCAGAGCGGGGACATTGCCCTGTGCTGGCTGCCAGGTCACTCTGGGCAGCTCTCTTCAGTACCTCCTACAGCAGCTTGCCTGTTTCTTTCTACAAGTGGCAGTGTCATTTGACCAGGAGCAAAACGCCCTTTCTAGGTCAGGGCTTCTCACATCCTTCCAAGCCGCCTGCCCATCACTCCTCAGCCTGCTCATCAGGATTACGGACGGCGTAGGGGAGCAGCCAGCTTTGTGGCAGCCTCTTCGTTTGTCCCCGCACTGCAGGAGCCCCTGGCAGCCTGCACCTCTGGGCATTGCCTGCTGAGTCAAGTGCCTGTGACCTGGTGCCACGACAGGCCCCCAGGGCACTGGTTCCGATGACGCTCACCTGGTCCAGGTAGCAGGGGTTTATCTTGTTCCCAGATGCTGTGGTACCAGTGAGTGAGTGTGAAGATTAGATTCTTACGACGTTTTATAACAGGGAGTGCACGCTTGGTCTTAAGGTCAGCTCGGGACCAGATGAACAGGTGAGGGAGGTGCGGCATAGCCCCTTGGGGGCATGGGAGTGGGGCCGGCCAGGCCCGGAGCCGCTGTGGCGGGTGTCACACGTGCTGTCTTGGGGAGCAGGGCACTGGTGCAGCCCTGGCTCCCATGGGCCTCAGTTTGCTGATCCCAGGGCTCAGGAGCTGCTGGTCAGAAGCCCCCCAATGAAGAGCAGGACCTCGATCAGGCACCCACGTGGCAGGTGTCCCCATGAACCTGCTGGGTGCCTCTGGGAACAGCCTGCTGTGGAGGGGCAGGGGTGGGCTCAGCCTGCTGCTAGGACAGGGCCCTTGCCTCCACTCGACAGGCCAGGCAAAGCTGCTGGCTGGACCACATCCCCCAGCGCCCTGCTCTCCCTCCAGAGAAGGAGGTCGGGTTGGAGCCGGTCAGTGCCGTCTGGCTTCTCTGTGTCATGTGAGAAACCGCCTGGAAGCCTCGGCCAGAGGCTGTGCTGCCGTGCACGGTCTGCTCCCCGGGACACGGGATGGTGCCGGGCACCTGGTGCACATGTGGCAGCCGGGGGCTCGGCTGACTGCCCCCCGAGGCTCCCCAGCCTGGCGCCGGGCCCTGCACTGCCCCACGCTCTGCAGGTGTCAGTCATGCGGGCAGCCCGGGGCCAGGGTCAGACTGCAGCCCTCGGAAGCGGCAGAGCCCACAGCACGGGGGTCACGCTCCTTTCTGAGGCTCACTGTGTTCCCCAGGTGGCCTCACTGAGCCCCCGGCCGGGTGGCCACGTGTGGTCCTGAGCTGACCCCTTCTTGTCCCCTTTCAGCTTGTGCTGCATCGCTCCTGTGCTCGCAGCCAAGGTGCTCAGAGGCGTCGAGGTCACTGTGGGCCACGAGCAGGAGGAAGGCGGCAAGTGGCCGCACGCCGGGACCGCGGAGGTCATCAAAGCTCTGGGCGCCAAGCACTGTGTCATGGGCGTGACCATATCCTTCCAACAGCTGGGGCAGCGTGGGGACCCCCTCCGGCCCCTCGAGGCTGCCCTGGGGCACTGCAGGGCGGGGGTGCCCAGGGCACCTGAGGGATGGGTGTGGCAACGTGAGGCTGATGCTTCCCCTGTCCAGTGGCTTTGTTCCCATCTCCCCACAGTGGTGCCCACTGATCTTACTGCACCCCAGACTCGGGCTTCATGGGTGGGGCGAGGAGACGGTCTTGGGCTCGTGGTGGGGGTGGAGATGTGTATAAGAGACAGCTGCACCTCTGTGACTTCCTGGGCTCCTTAATGTCTGTGTGGGTCACTGTCATTGCCATGGCTCGCTTACAGCCTGTGGTCAAGCAGGTCAGTCTGGAGAGNCATCTAGATGTGTATAAGAGACAGGCTGTGTGGTGTGGAGATGCCCTGCAGCTGGCCCCTCAGTGGCTTGCCACTGGGATGCGGGTCAGGAAGCGGCGCTCTGTTCGTGGGGTCTCGGCAGCTTGCTGGCTGGTGTCGGGTCTTCGCTGAAGCAGCATAGTCAGTGCCAGAAGCCCCTTCCAGGTGCCGTTGAGGGGCGGGAGGGGGATGCACTTCTGGGGGTGCAGGGTGGCGCTGGACACCAGATCGTCCTGGTCCTGGCTGCGGGTGTTTTTCCATAACCTGTGTGCACGAGGCTCACGTGGACCAGAAGAACAAGGTGGTCACGACCCCGGCCTTCATGTGCGACACTGCCCTCCACCACATCCACGACGGCATCGGCGCCATGGTGCAGAAGGTGCTGGAGCTCGCTAGCCGCTGAGGCCTCGGCGTAGGCCCGCCCAGCTCCCCGCACAGCCACCCTCCCGTTGGCTTGGGACCCTGCAGGGGCTGACTCTGCTTAAACGTGTAGGCATCGTCTTTATGAGGAGGGCACTTCTCACACACTCGGAGCCGGGAGGCTGATGTGAGATACTCCCCCAGCAAGGAGGGAGGGGGCGGCGGGGCCCACCCTCTGAGGAGCGCTGGCTACTTGCTCTGCAGGCGCAGGCTTCAGCTCAAGTCGGCTCTTCAGCACAAGCAGCAGGTTGAGGCGACGCCAGGCTGAGGTTGGGCTTGCTTCAGGGCACCTTATGTAGTATTTGGAAGGAAATGTTCTTGAAGCTCACAAATCTCATAGTTAGGAGACCAAAATATCATCTCATCAGTAATTAAAGATTCTCTCACCTGGAGTAGACGTGTCCTGATTAGAACGACCTGCGGCTTTTCTAGAGCGGCAGGCCATCGGCTGGGAGGGTAAACTCATGTCCAAAACAGGCAAGGGTGCCCCGTCCCGGCCTCCTGACCCTGCAAATGAGGGGCGGCCCATGTGAGCTCCCCACCTTGGGCTCAGGTCTGCTCATGTCAGGAAGGGAGGGTGGACCCTGGGGGTCAGGCCCTGAGCAGGGGGCAAGGGGACCGCGCCGTGAGGGCGGAGCTGTGAAATCTGAGCAGTGCTGGCCGGCACCCTCTGAGCCAGGGTGGTGTCTGTCCCGGGACAGACAGGGCTCCGCGCGTCACAGCACAGCCCTGCTTGCCCGTCCTCAGGGACCCGTCGCTCAGTGCCGCCGCGTCCACGCCTGGTCCCAAGAAGGCTGCTGGACCCAGTCCACACAGCTGTGTCTGGGTGTTCTGGGCAGGGGCCTGGACGGGTCCCCCACACTGCCCTCCGTCCCACGTCAGGTACAACGACGCCCCCCTAGTGGCTGGCTGGGTTCTCGGGCAGCGTGGGTGGGGCAGGGGCCTGCGGAAGGCCCGGTGGAACCTGAGTCCACACCCGCCCCGGCCCCTCAGTGTCCCGGTGTCTCGTGTCTGCCTTTCTTTCCTCCCCAAGAACTCGTGCTCTGCGGGCCTGTCGTCCTCCCACGAGGCTAGGTCCCCTGGGACACAAGCTCCTGGGCCCCCTTGGGGGCACCAGCCTGGCTGGCCAGGTCTGTCCTGCCCCGGGCGGCTGCAGAGGGCTCGCAGAGCCTGCGGGGGTCAGGGAGCTGAGGGTGACAGCTCCTCCTAAGGAGCTTGTTCACAGACAAGTTCACTACAAACGTGTGTGTGCCCGTGAGTGCCTGCGTGTGCAGGTAGCAGAGTGCAGAGTTACAGGCGTGCACCTCCCCTTGCTGCCTGCGTTTCTGTCCTTCTGTGGAAGAGCTTCCTCCCCTGGAAGGAAGTCGCGTTCTCCCTTGCTTCCACTGAAACCTGGGTCCGCTGTTACTCTGCCTCCGTGTTAGGTCAGTGGTTGGTCTGGAACCCTCTGCTCTGCATTCCATCTGTCTCTTCCAGAAATCCCGGGGCCATGCCCGCGGATCAGAGCATGGTGTGGCGGCCCAAGAACCATCACCACGAGGCCACCAGGGGCCCCGCTTGCTCGGGTTCATCCCACGACTGGGGGCAAGGCCTGTGGGCTGTGGGGCTTTGGTGTCCGAGGGGTGGGTCCCCTGGATTTCACCTCCTCTGCTGCCACCTGCTGTGAACTGGCCAGAGTGCAGGTGACCAGGGAGGGCAGGGAGAGCTCATGAGGAAGTCCCCCAGGGACGTTGGTGTGGTCACTGGGTGTCGTCACGTGGTTCCTTATTGTCTGCCCTGGACTCTTCCACACAAAGCACCTAGGTGTCAGGTCTAGGTGCCAGCCATCACGCTGTCCTGCAGACTGTGCATCTGCCCGCTTAGCCCTGGTGCCAGCCCTAGGAGGGGTCCTCAACTAGGAGCCCAGGTTAGGCAGCAAGACCGGCAAAGAACACAGCTCTGGAAACACATCTGAGACGTTCAGAAGCCCCGGAGGGACCAGCAAACCAGAGCCAGAGGGAGTCCAGGCACGAGTCCAGTTAACAAGGACCGAGTGCCTGCCTCATGCCAGGCAGTGTCCCTGGGCTGGGGTGCAAGGGGCCGGGACGTGCGGGGCAAGAGGGCTGTCAGGGAGGGGACGGTCACCATCTGAGCAGGGTCAACAGCAGAGCCAGTGGCATGCAGGGGCCCAGCAGGGGGCCTGGGGTCAAGGACAGCGTGGCACCGATGGTGGGAGGCGCTGGTGCCTCAGGGCTGTGGGTCCCTGGAGGCTTCTTGACAGGAGGTGGCCACCAGGGGCGCTGCAGAGCCATCCTCAGACCTGGTGCAGGCTCCAGAGTTGACCCCACCCAGGTGGGCAGCCTCCTGAAGCCGCCTCCTCCTGCACCCCGGGGGCAGGGCTTGTCATTTCTCCCCAAGGCCCTCCTGGCCCCCGCTGTCCCTCCCTGGCCCCCTGTCTGGGCCCCTTCATGGACACCTCCTCACCGCCCCTCCAGTCCCTTCCACCTAGAAAGCCTGCTTCTGGCCTACCAGCCCCTTGGCCCTCAGCTCCCTGCCCCAGTGTCACCCTGCTGAGGACTTGCCATGCTGTCTGGCTGAGGCGGTGCCCCCTGGTTTGCTGCCTTGAACTCTTGGTTTGTGGTGTGTGTGTGTGTGCGCACGCCCATGTGTGCATGCCTGTGCACACGCATGTGCATGTTCTCATCACTGGCTTGTCACTGGTCCTGTCCACGAGGACTCAGAGCTTCGAAAGAGAGGACACTGGACTGCTCCTCAATCTCCCCAGGACCAGGCTGTGAGCTTACTAGTGGACCCCGGAAGCTGCGTAGCTTGCTGGCCGGGGTGGGGCCTCAGCCTGCCCCAGGCCTGCCCTGTGGCCCCTCCGCTTGACAGACCTGCTTTTCCGCAGCTTCCTCTTCCTGCAGGACTTCCTGTGATAACATGGTTCTCTGTGTTACCCAGACTTTATTTTTTAGCGTGGTCTTAGGTTTGCGGGAAGACTGATGGGAAGGTACAGGGTTCCCACCTCCCATGCACACAACCTCCCCCGCTGTCAGCAACCCCACCAGATGTGCAGCTGCTACAGCTGAGAGGCCTGCACCGATGCCTCACCCCACCCCACCCCCGAGTCCACAGTGTCCCCGGGGGTCACTCCTGGTGTGTCAAGATGCACGTGTAATGAAGTGATACCATGGTGATATCAGACAGACGGGTGTGCTCTAAAACAGCTCCACCTGGGCAGCCCTCCCAGCCCTTCTCCTGGCAGCCTCTGATCTTACTGTCTCCATAGTTGGGCCTTTTCCAGAACGCTGTGCAGTTGGAAGCAGTCTGTAGCCTTTTCAGATCGGCTTCTTTCACGTAAGGTTCCTCCCGGCCTTGACTTGATGGCTCGTTTCTTCTTGGTGCTGAAACGATACTCCATTGTCAGAAGGAACCCGTTGTTTATCCCTTTACCTACTGAGGGGCATCTTGTTTGCTCCCAAGTTGGGGGGTTTTGGAAAAAGCTGCTGTAGATGTGTGTGTGCAAGTTTTTGTGTGGACATAGTTTTTAGCTCCTTTGGGTAAACCCCCAGGAGCACAGCTGCTGGATTGTATGGTGGGAGTACGTTCAGTTTGAAAGAGACCGCAGTGTGTCCCTCACGATGGCTGTACCTCTCTGCACTGCCTCGAGCAGTGAGGCAGGGCACCGCATCCTCCCTGGCCTTGGGTGTGTCAGGCGTGGGGTTTTGGCCCCACCAGGGGTGCTTAGGGGTAGCTCACTGCTGTTTCCATTTTCCTCCTTGATAACGTGTGACGTGGCGAATCTTTTCATAGGCTCATTTGCCATCTGTGTATCTTCAGTAAAGTATGTTTTCAGATCTTTTGTCCACTTTAAATCTGTTGTTCATTTACTTTTTGTTATGATTTAAGATTTCTTGGTATGTTTTGGATAACAGCCCTTTCTCAGATATGTCTTCTGTGATTATCTCAATCTGTGGCTTTCCTCATTCTCCTGATCGTGTCTTTGTAGAGCAGAAATGTTTGTGCTGTACATTGTGTGTACAGCTGAGCTATTTCAAACCCTAAAAGACGATGCTGTTCAAGTGCTACACTCATAATGCCAGCAAATTTGGAAAACTCAGCAGTGACTTCGGGACTAGAAAAAGTCAGTTTTCAATCCAATCCCAAAGAAAGGCAATGCCAAAGAGTGTTCAAACTATTATACAGTTGCACTCATCTCACACACTAGCAAAGTAATGCTCAAAATTCTCCAAGCTAGGCTTCAATAGTATGTGAACTGATAACTTCCAGATGTTCAAGCTGGATTGAGAAAAGGCAGAGAAACCAGAGATCAAATTGCCAGTATTTGTTGGATAATACAAAAAGCAAGAGAGTTCCAGAAAAACATCTACTTCTGCTTTATTGACTATGCTAAAGCCTTTGACTGTGGATCACAACAAACTGGAAAATTTTTCAAGAGATGGGAATATCAGACCACCTTACCTGCCTCCTGAGAAACCTGTGTGCAGATCAAGAAGCAACAGTTAGAACTGGACATGGAACGACGGACTGATTCCATATTGGGAAAAGAGTACATCAAGGCTGTATATTGTCACCCTGCTTGTTTAATTTACATGCAGAGTACATCATGAGAAATGCTGGGCTGGATGAAGCACAGGCTGGAATCGAGATTGCCAAGAGAAACATTGATAACCTCAGATATGCAGATGACCATCCTTAAGGCAGAAAGTGAAGAGGAACTAAAGAGCTTCTTGATGAAAGTGAAAGAGGAGAGTGAAAAACTGGCTTAAAACTCAACATTCAAAAAACGAAGATCATGGCATCCGGTCCCATCACTTCATGGCAAATAGATGGGGAAACAATGGAAACAGTGACAGACTTTATTTTCTTGGGCTCCAAAATCACTGCAGATGGTGACTGCAGCCATGAAATTAAAAGACGCTTGCTCCTTGGAAGAAAAGCTATGACCAGCCTAGACAGCATATTCAAAAGCATTTCTCAGCCATTACTTTGCTGAGAAAGGTCCATCTAGTCAAAGCTATGGTTTTTCCAGTGGTCATGTATGGATGTGAGAGTTGGACCATAAAGAAAGCTGAGCGCTGAAGAATTGATGCTTTTGAACTGTGGTGTTGGAGAAGACTCTTGAGAGTCCCTTGGTTTGCAAGGAGATCAAACCAGTCAGTCCTAAAGGAAGTCAGCCCTGAATATTCATTGGGAGGAGTGATGCTGAAGCTGAAGCTCCAATACTTTGGCCACCTGATGGGAAGAGCTGACTCATTGGAAAAGACCCTGATGCTGGGAGGGATTGAAGGCAGGAGAGGAAGGGGACGACAGAGGATGAGGTGGTTGGACGGCATCACCGATGTGAAGGACATGAGTCTGAGCAAACTCCGGGAGTTGGTGATGGACAGGGAAGCATGGCGTGCTGCAGTCCATGGGGTCGCACAGAGTCAGACATGACAGAGCAACTGAACTGAACTGAACAAACCACTGGACCACTAGGAAAGCCCCCCCTGGCCTTTTAATAGCTAAGTAAATTCTGCCTTGATGTGAATTGAAGATGAATTTCAAAAGAAGGGGCATTTGGATTCAGAATGTGTCAATTCCAGAACCGAGACCCACGCACACGGGCTTACACGGGTGGGGTTCCTGAGCTTGCCTTGGAGAACTCTGCGAATGAGCTGGCCTCAGGTGAAGTCGCCAGTGGTCGAGTCCCTTTTCCTCATCAGCCCTGTGTGGCTGGTGTCTCCTGAAACCAGGGACTTCTGTGCCCTCGACTGCCCTACTGGGAAGGGTCTCGAGTTAGCAGCTCAAGTCCTGAGGGTCACTCTGACCCAGCGCTGGCTCACCAGAGTCCCCCCATCCAGTTATGCCGTATGCGTGCCTGCAGGCCTGCGCTCTGAGGATCCAGAGAAGGGGGCTCACCGGGCAGAGGGCCCTGCAGCTGGGTTGCTTGGAGAGTCCACAGTGAAAGGAGTGGTGAGGGGCTTCAGGAGTCACAGATGTAAAAATCCAAAGCCATTGTTCATCCAAGAGAGAAACAGAACAGTCTCACAGGGAAGAAATGCCCGAAGTGTTGTGTGTGCTGGGAGCTCATCCATGTGTGGACTGGAGCTCCCCAGTGGGCACCAGATGTTTCTAGAACAGGCCTGCCCAGCGAGGCAGGCCCAGCTCCCTGGATGCTCTGCAGTCAGGTCCGGTGACCCCACGCCAGTCCTCAGGGAACTGAGGTTGAGTGTTTTGGATTTCCAGGAGGGTAGACGTTTGGCATGAGCTTGAGTGCTGGAGGAGTCCAGGTGCTCCAGGTCCACTGGAGCTGCCAGAGGGAGGTTCTTGCCGGCCTCTCTGTGCTGTGGACACGTGAGTCCTATGACCACCAGCACGACCACCCCTCCCCCCGACCCAGGGCACTGCTGGGCAAACAGTGTTTGGTCTGCACCTTGATCCCTTCTCCTGCATGACCACAGGCAAATCTCGTGAGTGCTGAGGAATGGAGGTAACAACGCCTGCTCATGGGGGCTTTTGAGGACTTGGGCTGTGTGTGGTTGAGTGTGTACATATATGTGCCCAAGTGTGCATGCATGTATAGGGTATATGTGCACAAACGTGCATGCGTGTATAGGGTATATGTGTACAAGTGTGTGCATGCGTGTATAGGGTATATGCGCATACGTGTGTGCATGCGTGTATAGGGTATATGCGCACAAGTGTGTGCATGCGTGTATAGGGTATATGNGAGACCCACGCACACGGGCTTACACGGGTGGGGTTCCTGAGCTTGCCTTGGAGAATTCTGCGAATGAGCTGGCCTCAGGTGAAGTCGCCAGTGGTCGAGTCCCTTTTCCTCATCAGCCCTGTGTGGCTGGTGTCTCCTGAAACCAGGGACTTCTGTGCCCTCGACTGCCCTACTGGGAAGGGTCTCGAGTTAGCAGCTCAAGTCCTGAGGGTCACTCTGACCCAGCGCTGGCTCACCAGAGTCCCCCCATCCAGTTATGCCGTATGCGTGCCTGCAGGCCTGGGCTCTGAGGATCCAGAGAAGGGGGCTCACCGGGCAGAGGGCCCTGCAGCTGGGTTGCTTGGAGAGTCCACAGTGAAAGGAGTGGTGAGGGGCTTCAGGAGTCACAGATGTAAAAATCCAAAGCCATTGTTCATCCAAGAGAGAAACAGAACAGTCTCACAGGGAAGAAATGCCCGAAGTGTTGTGTGTGCTGGGAGCTCATCCATGTGTGGACTGGAGCTCCCCAGTGGGCACCAGATGTTTCTAGAACAGGCCTGCCCAGCGAGGCAGGCCCAGCTCCCTGGATGCTCTGCAGTCAGGTCCGGTGACCCCACGCCAGTCCTCAGGGAACTGAGGTTGAGTGTTTTGGATTTCCAGGAGGGTAGACGTTTGGCATGAGCTTGAGTGCTGGAGGAGTCCAGGTGCTCCAGGTCCACTGGAGCTGCCAGAGGGAGGTTCTTGCCGGCCTCTCTGTGCTGTGGACACGTGAGTCCTATGACCACCAGCACGACCACCCCTCCCCCCGACCCAGGGCACTGCTGGGCAAACAGTGTTTGGTCTGCACCTTGATCCCTTCTCCTGCATGACCACAGGCAAATCTCGTGAGTGCTGAGGAATGGAGGTAACAACGCCTGCTCATGGGGGCTTTTGAGGACTTGGGCTGTGTGTGGTTGAGTGTGTACATATATGTGCCCAAGTGTGCATGCATGTATAGGGTATATGTGCACAAACGTGCATGCGTGTATAGGGTATATGTGTACAAGTGTGTGCATGCGTGTATAGGGTATATGCGCATACGTGTGTGCATGCGTGTATAGGGTATATGCGCACAAGTGTGTGCATGCGTGTATAGGGTATATGCGCATACGTGTGTGCATGCGTGTATAGGGTATATGTGCCCAAGTGTGTCCATGCATGTATAGGGTATATGTGCCCAAGTGTGTGCATGCATGTATAGGGTATATGTGCCCAAGTGTGCATGCATGTATAGGGTATATGTGCTCAAGTGTGCATGCATGTATAGGGTATATGTGTACACGTGTGCATGCGTGTATAGGGTATGTGCGCACAAGTGTGTGCAGATAGGCGTGTACATGCATGTTGGTGTGTCATGTGAGTGTGCACAGACGAATAGGCATCTGTGGTTCTGTGTGGTGCTGGTACATATACGCGTGTTGGTGTGTGAGCACATGTGTGTGTTGTGTGCATTAATGTGTGCATGTATGCCAGCGTCTAGAGTAGTCAGGGAGGTGCCAGTTTGCATGAACGGTAATTATTTTTGTGACTATTACATAGCATGAGTTACCTTCTTAGAAAACTGAAGCAGCCATAAGAAAACAACCACCACTCAGTCACTTGAGCCCTGGACTTCACTGCCAGGGGCAGCGGTGGGACCTCACTTCTGACCTCAGGGCCCAGCTGCCCCTATTGCTATGACAACAGCAGCCCAGGGCCCCGCCCCCAAAAAAGGCTTTTGCAGCTCCTGAGGGCCTGGCTGTGTGGGTCTCCACCTCTGCCTGGAGGGGCGGGTGTGCTGAAACAGGAAGCCAGGAGTGTCCTGACCCCACAGGGTTAGGGGTGGAGGGGTGCTGCTTTTAAAGCAGAGGTCAGTGACTTACTCCTGCTGTGGTGGGGCCTGACCCAGCCCGCTGGGCCCAGCCTCCTGCCTTGGCCTGGGGACTGTGGGCCTTGGGGCCTCGCAGCGCTTGGTTTGGAGCTCCACTGCTGATCCCTGCGCACGATTCCCACATGGAGACAGCAGCCGCCCTGGCCTTTTTGGCCAACGCTGCAGCCCCTCAGGCCCCACCCCCAGCCCCCCCACACGTGCAGCCTGACCTCTTGGCTCCAGAAGGGCATTCCCAAAGGGGCTGAGGCCCAGGAACACACTGGGGGACTCGGGAAGAATTTATGGAATTCAGACATCATAACCCGTGGCTCCTTTTGAAAATGTTATCTTTACTTCCTGTCTCCGTGGCATGCATCCCTGCACTTCCTGGTTTGGGCTGAGGTCAAATAGCAGAAGTACTAAAAAATTTCTCATCAAATGCCTCATGGTGCTCTGATCTGGCCCCAGACAGCAAGTTCCCTGAGACTTGCCCCCGGAAGTCTCCACGTCAACCGCGGGTTCGGTGGCCCTGGCTGGGGTCCTGCAGGGATGCGGGGCCCGTCCCTGACTTGGGGATGACACCAGAGCCTTGCAGGCACTGAGGTCATTTGGGGAAGCTTGGAACCCAGTCCTCTCGGGCTGTCGTATCCGACACCATGGACGGGGCGGCTTTCACGGCAGAAGTTTGTTCTTTCTCAGTCGAGGCTGGAGGCCTGAGACCAAGGAGTCAGCAGGATCCCTCTGATGCCTCCTCCTATGCATGTGACAGCCACCCCCGCCCCGTGCCTCCCATGCTTGTCCTTTGTCTAGATCTGATCTCCCCTGGTCATAAGGACACTGGCCAGGTTGAATTGCACCTGCTCTGGTGACCTCCCTATAACACAGTCACGTGTCTGGAGGCCTCACCTCCACACGTCGTCAGATTTCCAGTGCTGGGGGCCGGGGCTCCAACATACAGATTTTGGAGGACACCAGTCAACTCATAAAGCCATCTTTTTTTAAAGTCAGTACAGAGGCTGAAGGTGAGGTTGTTGACCACCTGGGGTCCGGCAGTGCCCGTCTGACAGCAGAGCTCATTCTGGGTGGACCCTCTTGGACAGGGTGAACAGGCTTGCAGGGCCCCTGCCCACAGCTGGCCCCAACACAGGCCAGGATGAGGGCACTGGCCCCCACTCCCCCACCCCACTCCTGGCCCGTGGACTTCCTGGGGTGAATGCAGGTTGTTTTTAGCTGTTAGCATTTTAGCTGTATTAAAGCAGATGGTTCTGTGGTTGACAAGGACAATCCTGATGCCATAAGGCCACCAGCAGAGTCAGTTTCAGGCACTCTCCCTCGTCACCCCGGATGCGGGACTTGTCAGCTCAAGGTGGACATGGATTTTGGATCTGGACACGCTCAGAGGAAAAATTAAGAGGCCCCTGGGTGTCAGACCCCAGCTCTTCCCAGCAGCGCTGAAGCCTTGGCTGCGCCCCAAGCCTATTTGCCTCTCTCTGCCAGTCCATGAGCACAGCAGCGGGGCCCTAGCACCAAGGGGGTCCGAGGAAGTCCTGACAGCCGCTTTCTCCCCAGAGCCCACCCTCTTCTGGCTGCCCCAGGGCTGGAACGTGACCCCACGGTGCCCACAGGGACTCCCTCTGCTGAGCCAGGGCTCCCACGGGCTGCCTCAGACCAGCACTCTAGAAGCCGCCTGGGTCAGGGGGGTCAAGGGGTTTATGGAGGATGGAGGAGGGGCGTGAACATGGGCAGACAGGTTGGGGGGCAAGCATGGCAGGTTCGAGGTGGATCCTGGGCCCTAGAGGGTGAGTTAGCTTCGAGATTCCAGCCAGCAAGGTGGGCGGGGCTCCCAGTGCCCCTGCCCCATCCATCAGGCCCGGGACACGGGTTCCTGGGTGCCTCTGCCTGGGTAGGGACTTCAGGACTGGCTCCTGGAGCCCACTTCCCTGCGTGCCCACCATGGGCTGGGATGAGGGCACAGGATGGAGGAGCTGGGAGAGGATCTGTGAGAGAGAGCGCTGTCCCCCACCAGCTCTGGGTCCGTGATGTCCTGGGCACGACTTGCTTGTCCCTTCACCTGCCTGACTGCTTCCGCAGGGCAGGGCTGGCACAGGTCTGGAGCCGGGAAGGTGGCAGCCAGTGGCACAGCCTTCAGCTCCGTCCGGAGGAGGAAGTTGGTTTCTGGAGCTCGTGGGGGTTTTGCGTGGGGCAGGGGAGTTCTGTTCAGGCACCAGCTTTTATGGAGGCGCTCTATGGCTCTGAAAGGTCAGTCCTTACCAAGTGAGTCACCTTAGAGCTTGAAGCCCAGCCCCTCAGGTCCATGCTGTGGCTGCTGGGGCTCCGTCCTGTGGGTTCCTGAGCGCGGGTGGGCAGCAGGGCCTCCCCGCCTGGCCCTTGGTCCCAGCAGGGCGATGCCCAGTTCATGTGTTACCTGCATCTTGGGGTGCTTCTGGGAGGGTCTGACTCGGTGGACCCTGCCTTCCTCCCCAGCAATCCCAGTAAAGCCAACAGGAAACCAGAGCAAACAACACCCTGGGAGCCCCCAGCCCAGACTTGGGGCTACCCCCTCACTGGCTCAGGCTGCTGTGCTGACAAGGGGCTCGCCTGAAACACGATGTGGGGCTGCTGTGCCCCTCAGGCTCCCAGAGGCTGAGCGGGGTGGGGGGGGACAGTGGGCAGCACAGCCGAGGCCAGTGCCTGTCCAGAGGTGGTCATGCCGCCCTTTGCCCCGATGGACATGGAGGCAGCCCTTCCCGTGGAAAAGCCTGCCTTTAATTCCCCAGGGCCAAAAGCAGGGCCAGCGCGTGACGCCAGTGTGGGAAGCTGAGGGAGGGCTGTCCAGGAGCTCCTCTGGCTGCTGAGTTGCCTCCACGGTGGTGTCGCGTGGGGGAGGGGCCCCGAAAGCAGCGGCATGTCGTGGTTGGTATGTTTTGGGCACGCACACCCAATGTGCGCCCTGCAGCCTGTTTGATGAGCCCTGGGTCTCACGGCCTTTCCGACATCCCTGCCAGGACCTGGGGCCTCCAAGTGGCTGTGCTGTTTTCTCCACGGGGCCTTTACATAAAACTCCCTCCTCTCCCCATTACTGTGACCCACGTTGGGGTTGGTTGCGATTTTTCCTGATGAAAGTAACATTGGCAAGAACAGTTTGGCCTCTAAGGCTTTTTCCTCGGAGTATTTTCTCAGAAGCGGGTTACAAGAGGCACAGCTGAGCTGCAGTGGGGGAGGTTCCCACAGCGGGAGCTGCTCTTCAAGGGCGTTCCCAACGTGACGGGCCAGGACTGGGGCCGCCGGGGTCCCGGTGGAGGGGCTGGGCGTCCTCGGGCTGGGCAGGGGGTCCTCAGGCCTGCCCTGGGGCTGCTGCAGAGACGCCTTTCTCCCAGGAGTCCCGTGTTAGGTCGTGTGGTCCTGGCTTGTGCTGGGCATCCCCACGGGCTTCCCTTGTGGCTCAGCTGGTAAAGAATCCACCTGCAGTGCGGGAGACCTTGATCCAATTCCTGTTGGGAAGGTCCTCTGGAGGAGGGAATGGCAACCGCGCAGCCTGGTCGGGGGTCACGGGGTCGCTGGCTGACAGGTGGAGGCCCCGCTGTCCGTGTCGTTGGTCTGAGAGGAGCCGTGTTCTGAGTACACTTGACGTCTGCGTGTGCAGGTGGGCGGGCAGTGGGTCAGGAGGTGAAGGCGGAGCTTCCAGGCAGGATCCAAGGGCAGGTGGGGCTGCTCAGGACCGTGGGCCAGGGCCCCGCTCCCGGCCCCCTGGCCCACTGTCACCGCAGGCTCCAGGCAGGTCAGAGCACGTGGAGCTTGGGGCTCTAGGGGTCTGCTGGCTGCCCCCAGCCTGGCCCTCAAGGTCACCTCTCCCCTGAGACTTTCTACTGGAACCTTCGGCAAATCGTGGGAAGGACATGGAAAGGAAGATTCAGCCCCCTGCCTCCCTACCATGCTCCCCCCTCACTCTCTCTCTCCTGGTATCCCCATCCCCTGTCCCCCCGCCACCATCCAGCCACAGCCTTTGCCCCGGGCCAGATGAGTTCCTTCCTCTTCATGCTGACCTAGAGCCTGGGGCAGATGCACCAGTCAGGCTCCTCTGTGCACCTCCCACCCCACTGGGACCCTCCAGCCCCACCCTCTATATGTGACACATCACCCTCTTGTCCCCTGAGCCATCTGATCACCTGCTCACCCCCAGCAGGAGTCCTGTCAGCCCCGGGATCTCCGAGCAGCCAGCCCCCTCTGTCACCCCCGTACTCAGGCTGAGCCAAGGCCCTGAGTGTCTCCTTCTCATTTTAAGAGTTGTCACATGGCTTTTTTCCTCTGAAGCTCCCTCCAGACTGGGTCGGGGCTCTGGGTTTAAGTCACTGCTGCGCAGCCTGGGTTCCTGGGTGACCCTGACCCCAAGTCTTTTCCTAGGCTTCTGTCCTGAACCCAGCAGCTGGCCCTGGTTTCCAGCTCACTCCCAAGGGTCTCCTGGAGCCCCAGGGGTGGCGGAGGACGATGGAGAGCCTGCGGAGGGGGTGCAGCGAGGGCAGGCCCCCTGTTTGGGCACCACCCCAGGTCCTGGGAGGGCCAGGCCCATGGCCCAGCCTCTTTTGCAGGGGGAGGGGGCCTGGTGTCCAGCATACATCTGGGCGGGTGGCCTTTCCTGTATGGGAAAACAGCGGGTTAAATGGAACTGAACCAAACCAGAATCTTTAAGGGAGAACATCTTGGGTCCTGCACATGCCTCCCAGGGGTGCACCCCTGCTGACCCCACCGACGCCACCAACCTTCTTTGCTTGTATCTTGCTCCAGTCATGCTGTGGGGCCCTGCCCTGAGGAACTCCTTCCTGGGACCTGGACTAAAGGCGTTGGCATTATAAACAAACCCCCCACCCTCGTCTGTAATCCCACTGGGGGTGCTGTCCAGGACCCTGCATCCCCAAGGTGCTGGTCTGCAGAGCACATGTGGACGTGGTCTGGACACGGCTGCTTTTCTGGGAAGGAGTATACTGGTCCAGATCCTGTAGAGCGTTGAATCATGCCCGCCCCAAAGATGCTTCCTCCTGGACCCCTTTTCTGGAAGCGAGGTCTTTGCAAAGGTGATTACATTGAGGATCCTGAGATGAGATGGTCCTGGTTACCAGGGTCAGCCCTAAGTCCAGGGACAGGTGTCCCTACAGGAAACATGGTGAGAGGAGGAGGCTGTGTAGTGATGGCATGACATGGCCGCAAGCGGAGGATGCGTGGGGCCGCTGGAGCTGGAGGCAAGGCGGGAGCAGGGCCTCCCTGAGTCTCCAGGAGGGAACAACTCTGCAGACACCTGAATTTCCAACCCTGGCCTTGGGAACGTGAGGGGCTGGATCTCTGTTGCCTGAAGGCCCACATCTGTGCTTACGGCAGCTCCAGGGGGTGATACGATGGCGAATGAGGGTGGGGGCTGCCCTTCTTAGAGTGGACGGGGCCGCTCCCTCAAGGTGATCACCAGGCTGTTACCAAGCAGCCCACCGCACCTGCGGCTGCGCACGGAATCCTCAGCCTCCTGGTGAAAAGCAGACTCTGACTCAGCATCTGGGCGGCCAGACTGGGTTCCCACTGTTTCTGGGTGAGTTTCTCAGAAACAAAACCAGAGACCCCCACCCCTGCCTCCCCACCCCCAGGAGCACCCCTGACGCCGCTGGGAGCGTCCCCGTGCCCCGGGGGATCCACGCTCACCACCCTGGTTGAATTGATGGGGTGTGTGCTGGGCAGCAGATGTTAACAGCTCCCTAGGATCCACCCCGCCTTCACAGCCCAGCTGGGAACACTGTGGCCAGCAGCCCCCAGTCCTGGCACTGATGATGGAGGGTGCCTGTCGGCACCCAGAGGGCAGTGTCCCCGGAGGAGCCATGAGCATTCCCAGGGGCAGGCGGGGGCCCTCCCTGCGTGTTCTAGCACCAGCCAAAGGGACGTGGCTCTGGGCGGAGCACAGCCCCGGGCACAGGAAGGCCAGGACCTGACCTGGAAACTGGACTCAGGTCGGAGAAGGAGGTGGGTGCCCGCGGCGGCCAGCAAGGTGGACGGCTCCCAAGTCAGCTTCCTCTCCTGGGGTCCATGGGGTCCTAGGTCAGGAGAGGCCCAAGGAAGAGCGGGGTGCCATGTGGGGGCCTGTCCGCCAGCCAGGGTGTCAGCTGGGGTTTGCAGTGCCATCACTGTCTGCCCCGGGCAGGCCTCAGCCTCAGACCCCACTGCCCAGGGAGCCATCCCCTCCCCTCCCAGTCGGTTCCCTCTCACTGACCTCAGTCCAGACCTCTCGCCTGCCCAGGCTGTTGAACTTGGACCTCAGGCTGTCCTCTGTTGTGAAACAGACGCCTTACCAAGTGCCATCAACCCTCCAGGGCCAGACGCTGGGGGAGCCCAGCTGGTGAGAGCAGTGCCTGACCCTGACCCTCGGTGCGGCCATCACATGGAGCTTCAGGTATGGGCCCTGAGCGTCCGCATTCCAGCCTGGAGTCACCACCGCGGAGGAGACCGTAGGGGTGCAGGGAGGTGGCACCACACCCTGGTGTGTGCCCCCCCCACCCCTGGGCTCAGAGCCGGTGGCCTCAGGCACCCACTCGGCACAGGGGTGGCCGCTCCATCTGTCCACCTGCCCGCAGTGACCTGAGGAAGACCCAGAGGCAGGGAGACGCCCCCTGTCTGAAGGGTTTTGGAAGGGCCCCAGGGGTCACACCAGTGCCCTCTCTGTGGTGTGGCAGCCTGACCAGGACAGTGTCCTCCAAGCCATGTGGTGACTCACTAGGAAGCTGGTGGCCAGATTGCCCTGCAGCACCAGCCTCAGGGCTGCCCCCTCCCAGGACCCCTGGCCTCCCTGTACTGGGGACCAGGGCTGAGGCCATGGGGCTTGGAGCATGGCCCCCACCAGCCAGGGGAGGGGGCCAGGACCCCAGTTCCCAGGTCCAGCACTGTGCTGGCCTCTTCTGATAATCTCCTCCCCCACACCCAACTGCCCCAGGTCCCTGTGTATCTGGGCACCCTCCTTGGCACTGGGTGCCCTCTGACCCCTGACCCCTAGCCTCCAGCCAACACCAGCCCAGCTACAGCCTTATTCCTCCCTGTCCACCTCCAGCCCCAGGAGTGCCATTTGGTCATCTGCAGGGGTCACCTCCAGAGGGGAGGGGACGTCCCTCTGGAACAGGGATGAGGTCTGGGGGCCAATTGGGTGGGGCGGGGGGCCCCAGGGCAGAGCTGCTTTATGGAAACTTCTCCCCAACCTCAGGAGAGTACCCCCACTTCCAGGAGGAGGCCAGCCTGCACCAAGAGAGCAGCTGTGTTGGGGGCTCGACTGGAGGCTGGGGGGCCGTGATGCCGATTAGAGTGTCCGCCCCGGTGACCCCCCACATTCTCCCCAGGTGCCCAGGAGTGGCTGCAGATGGGAGCCAGTTCCTGGTCCCACGACTGCTGCCTGCCCAGCCCCACAGGCCCCTCCAGGTTTGGGACAAGTGAAGGGTGAACAGTGTGGGCTACAGCACAGGGGTAGACGAGGAAGCTGCCCCTGGAGGAAGTGGGGAGAAATCCAAGAAGCCCCAGGTGGGGGCGGCCAGCTGCGCGTGTTCCAGCCACAGTGCCGGCTTCCCTCAGAGCAGGGTGTCGGGCTGCGGTCTCAGGAAACATTGGGGAAGTGCTGGAGGCTGGTGGGCGGTGGGGAGGCCTGAATTTCAGGACCACAGTTGTCAGACTCAGGAAGATAGAGCGGAAGTCTACCCCCTCCCCCGCGGTGGCCCAGCGACTGGAGCCGCCAGGGCCCGTTCCCCTGTCTTCCAGCCCCTGCCCCCCACTCAGCAGCTGCAGCCACCGAGCCGCGCTGACGTGAGCGGGCCTTCTCTCCAGAAAGGACCCTGGGGTCCGAGGGAAGTTTTCTCCAGTGCTTTGTTGTGAAAACTTTTTTGAAACCAGTATTTCCTTCTTTAAAATTGTAGGAAAATATATATGATGTAAAACTTGCCACTGTAACCATTTTTAAGTGCACGGCTCCGTGGCATTAAGTACACTCGTGTTGTTGTGCAGGCATTCCCACCATCATCTCCAGGACTTCCCACCTTCCAAGCGGAACCTCCGTCCCCAGGAAACACTCACTCCGCCTCCCCCCGCCCAGTCCCTGGCCCCCGCCATCTACGTCCTGTCTCTATGGATCTGACCCCGCCAGGAGCCTCAGGTAAGTGGATCACACAGTATTCCTCTTGTGTCTGGCTGGGGTCACTGAGCATCTTGTCCTCAAGGTTCATCCATGGGTAGCAGNCCCCGTACTCAGGCTGAGCCAAGGCCCTGAGTGTCTCCTTCTCATTTTAAGAGTTGTCACATGGCTTTTTTCCTCTGAAGCTCCCTCCAGACTGGGTCGGGGCTCTGGGTTTAAGTAACTGCTGCGCAGCCTGGGTTCCTGGGTGACCCTGACCCCAAGTCTTTTCCTAGGCTTCTGTCCTGAACCCAGCAGCTGGCCCTGGTTTCCAGCTCACTCCCAAGGGTCTCCTGGAGCCCCAGGGGTGGCGGAGGACGATGGAGAGCCTGCGGAGGGGGTGCAGCGAGGGCAGGCCCCCTGTTTGGGCACCACCCCAGGTCCTGGGAGGGCCAGGCCCATGGCCCAGCCTCTTTTGCAGGGGGAGGGGGCCTGGTGTCCAGCATACATCTGGGCGGGTGGCCTTTCCTGTATGGGAAAACAGCGGGTTAAATGGAACTGAACCAAACCAGAATCTTTAAGGGAGAACATCTTGGGTCCTGCACATGCCTCCCAGGGGTGCACCCCTGCTGACCCCACCGACGCCACCAACCTTCTTTGCTTGTATCTTGCTCCAGTCATGCTGTGGGGCCCTGCCCTGAGGAACTCCTTCCTGGGACCTGGACTAAAGGCGTTGGCATTATAAACAAACCCCCCACCCTCGTCTGTAATCCCACTGGGGGTGCTGTCCAGGACCCTGCATCCCCAAGGTGCTGGTCTGCAGAGCACATGTGGACGTGGTCTGGACACGGCTGCTTTTCTGGGAAGGAGTATACTGGTCCAGATCCTGTAGAGCGTTGAATCATGCCCGCCCCAAAGATGCTTCCTCCTGGACCCCTTTTCTGGAAGCGAGGTCTTTGCAAAGGTGATTACATTGAGGATCCTGAGATGAGATGGTCCTGGTTACCAGGGTCAGCCCTAAGTCCAGGGACAGGTGTCCCTACAGGAAACATGGTGAGAGGAGGAGGCTGTGTAGTGATGGCATGACATGGCCGCAAGCGGAGGATGCGTGGGGCCGCTGGAGCTGGAGGCAAGGCGGGAGCAGGGCCTCCCTGAGTCTCCAGGAGGGAACAACTCTGCAGACACCTGAATTTCCAACCCTGGCCTTGGGAACGTGAGGGGCTGGATCTCTGTTGCCTGAAGGCCCACATCTGTGCTTACGGCAGCTCCAGGGGGTGATACGATGGCGAATGAGGGTGGGGGCTGCCCTTCTTAGAGTGGACGGGGCCGCTCCCTCAAGGTGATCACCAGGCTGTTACCAAGCAGCCCACCGCACCTGCGGCTGCGCACGGAATCCTCAGCCTCCTGGTGAAAAGCAGACTCTGACTCAGCATCTGGGCGGCCAGACTGGGTTCCCACTGTTTCTGGGTGAGTTTCTCAGAAACAAAACCAGAGACCCCCACCCCTGCCTCCCCACCCCCAGGAGCACCCCTGACGCCGCTGGGAGCGTCCCCGTGCCCCGGGGGATCCACGCTCACCACCCTGGTTGAATTGATGGGGTGTGTGCTGGGCAGCAGATGTTAACAGCTCCCTAGGATCCACCCTGCCTTCACAGCCCAGCTGGGAACACTGTGGCCAGCAGCCCCCAGTCCTGGCACTGATGATGGAGGGTGCCTGTCGGCACCCAGAGGGCAGTGTCCCCGGAGGAGCCATGAGCATTCCCAAGGGCAGGCGGGGGCCCTCCCTGCGTGTTCTAGCACCAGCCAAAGGGACATGGCTCTGGGCGGAGCACAGCCCCGGGCACAGGAAGGCCAGGACCTGACCTGGAAACTGGACTCAGGTCGGAGAAGGAGGTGGGTGCCCGCGGCGGCCAGCAAGGTGGACGGCTCCCAAGTCAGCTTCCTCTCCTGGGGTCCATGGGGTCCTAGGTCAGGAGAGGCCCAAGGAAGAGCGGGGTGCCATGTGGGGGCCTGTCCGCCAGCCAGGGTGTCAGCTGGGGTTTGCAGTGCCATCACTGTCTGCCCCGGGCAGGCCTCAGCCTCAGACCCCACTGCCCAGGGAGCCATCCCCTCCCCTCCCAGTCGGTTCCCTCTCACTGACCTCAGTCCAGACCTCTCGCCTGCCCAGGCTGTTGAACTTGGACCTCAGGCTGTCCTCTGTTGTGAAACAGACGCCTTACCAAGTGCCATCAACCCTCCAGGGCCAGACGCTGGGGGAGCCCAGCTGGTGAGAGCAGTGCCTGACCCTGACCCTCGGTGCGGCCATCACATGGAGCTTCAGGTATGGGCCCTGAGCGTCCGCATTCCAGCCTGGAGTCACCACCGCGGAGGAGACCGTAGGGGTGCAGGGAGGTGGCACCACACCCTGGTGTGTGCCTCCCCCACCCCTGGGCTCAGAGCCGGTGGCCTCAGGCACCCACTCGGCACAGGGGTGGCCGCTCCATCTGTCCACCTGCCCGCAGTGACCTGAGGAAGACCCAGAGGCAGGGAGACGCCCCCTGTCTGAAGGGTTTTGGAAGGGCCCCAGGGGTCACACCAGTGCCCTCTCTGTGGTGTGGCAGCCTGACCAGGACAGTGTCCTCCAAGCCATGTGGTGACTCACTAGGAAGCTGGTGGCCAGATTGCCCTGCAGCACCAGCCTCAGGGCTGCCCCCTCCCAGGACCCCTGGCCTCCCTGTACTGGGGACCAGGGCTGAGGCCATGGGGCTTGGAGCATGGCCCCCACCAGCCAGGGGAGGGGGCCAGGACCCCAGTTCCCAGGTCCAGCACTGTGCTGGCCTCTTCTGATAATCTCCTCCCCCACACCCAACTGCCCCAGGTCCCTGTGTATCTGGGCACCCTCCTTGGCACTGGGTGCCCTCTGACCCCTGACCCCTAGCCTCCAGCCAACACCAGCCCAGCTACAGCCTTATTCCTCCCTGTCCACCTCCAGCCCCAGGAGTGCCATTTGGTCATCTGCAGGGGTCACCTCCAGAGGGGAGGGGACGTCCCTCTGGAACAGGGATGAGGTCTGGGGGCCAATTGGGTGGGGCGGGGGGCCCCAGGGCAGAGCTGCTTTATGGAAACTTCTCCCCAACCTCAGGAGAGTACCCCCACTTCCAGGAGGAGGCCAGCCTGCACCAAGAGAGCAGCTGTGTTGGGGGCTCGACTGGAGGCTGGGGGGCCGTGATGCCGATTAGAGTGTCCGCCCCGGTGACCCCCCACATTCTCCCCAGGTGCCCAGGAGTGGCTGCAGATGGGAGCCAGTTCCTGGTCCCACGACTGCTGCCTGCCCAGCCCCACAGGCCCCTCCAGGTTTGGGACAAGTGAAGGGTGAACAGTGTGGGCTACAGCACAGGGGTAGACGAGGAAGCTGCCCCTGGAGGAAGTGGGGAGAAATCCAAGAAGCCCCAGGTGGGGGCGGCCAGCTGCGCGTGTTCCAGCCACAGTGCCGGCTTCCCTCAGAGCAGGGTGTCGGGCTGCGGTCTCAGGAAACATTGGGGAAGTGCTGGAGGCTGGTGGGCGGTGGGGAGGCCTGAATTTCAGGACCACAGTTGTCAGACTCAGGAAGATAGAGCGGAAGTCTACCCCCTCCCCCGCGGTGGCCCAGCGACTGGAGCCGCCAGGGCCCGTTCCCCTGTCTTCCAGCCCCTGCCCCCCACTCAGCAGCTGCAGCCACCGAGCCGCGCTGACGTGAGCGGGCCTTCTCTCCAGAAAGGACCCTGGGGTCCGAGGGAAGTTTTCTCCAGTGCTTTGTTGTGAAAACTTTTTTGAAACCAGTATTTCCTTCTTTAAAATTGTAGGAAAATATATATGATGTAAAACTTGCCACTGTAACCATTTTTAAGTGCACGGCTCCGTGGCATTAAGTACACTCGTGTTGTTGTGCAGGCATTCCCACCATCATCTCCAGGACTTCCCACCTTCCAAGCGGAACCTCCGTCCCCAGGAAACACTCACTCCGCCTCCCCCCGCCCAGTCCCTGGCCCCCGCCATCTACGTCCTGTCTCTATGGATCTGACCCCGCCAGGAGCCTCAGGTAAGTGGATCACACAGTATTCCTCTTGTGTCTGGCTGGGGTCACTGAGCATCTTGTCCTCAAGGTTCATCCATGGGTAGCAGGTGTCAGGGCCTCCTTCCTTTTCAAGGCTGGAAGATGGACCTTGTGCAGATGGACCACGTTTTGTCCATCCATCCGTCCACCCACCCACGGGCCCTTGAGTGGTGTCCACCCCTTAACGGTTGTGAATAATGCTGCTATGAACACAGACGTGCTAATACATCTCAAAATACCTGTTTGAGGCCCTGCTTTCAATTCCTTGGTGTCTATACCTAGAAGTGAGTCATATGGAAATTCTATTTTTCACTTGTTGAGGAACCACCATCCTGGGGTTGCACCACTCTACACGCTCATCGTCACCAACACTGGGTTCCTGTTTCTTCGTTTCCACATCACAGTCATCTCAAGGGGGTGTATTGTGGAAACTGCTAAGTGTCTAGGAAGTTTGAGGACCCCACCCACATCCTCTGTCCCAGGAAAGCAGTTAGCAAGTTCACTCCACCTCTTCTGATATCAGCATATATGTTGTTTTTGGATGTTCCGCTTAAAGTGAGTTGTAGACATTGGACACTGGATCCCTGAGCCAACTTCTGGGATAAGGAGAGGTCACCACAATGACCTCTCTGCCCTCAGGACATCTGTAGCTCCTCACCGCCCACCCCCATCTCCCTCTCTGCCCCTGTCTCCCAGATGCCCACCAGCCTGCGCTCCAGGTCACAGCCCGCCTCAGGCCACACTCTTGCTGATGACACTACTTGGCTGCAGTCAGTCCACACTCTGGACCCGTCTCACTGTCTCCTGCAGTCTCTGACTTGCCCACAAGTCCCTTGCCTGGTTTCCTGTTACCTGGAGGAAACCAGGGTCCAGAGCGGTCATCCTTAACTTTGCCCCCAGGAGATATTCACCAACACCCAGAGACCTCCAGGGCAGTCACTCCTAGAGGTGGCAGCACGGTTCAACACCCTGCACCATGCAGGGCAGCCCCCGCCACACACAGCTGTCCCCCCAGAGCTCAGCAGCCTCAGGGTGAGGACCCCGGTCTGGAAGCTGCTGAGCTCCAGCTCAGACACCTCTGGCCAGGGCCTTGCAGCGAGCACGCCAAGAGCTTGCTCCTCTTCTAGGGCAGCCGACAAGGGGCGCCTGTGACCTCTCCACAGGCAGGCCCACACCCCGGGCAACTCCTAAGTCACTGGGGACCCCTCTTCACCCCAAGAGATACCTGGTCCCCAGGGACCCTGCAGCTGGTGTCCCCGCCTCTGCCTCTGTCCCAGGAGGTGGGGGTGGTGCCGAGCAATTGCAGACCCCAGCCGATGAGCCCTGCGCCTCGCAGGGGGTGGCGGGTTGGGGTGCTGCGAGTCCCCTTCCTTCTGTCTCCAGTCTCTTGCTGTCTTCGTTTAGATTTAGCCTTAGAGTTTTTAAAAGTATCTCTCTGGATTTATGGAGTTTTACTCATTCAAAGTGTTTCAGTGGATCCCAGCCGTTACTCTGTTTGACACTCAAAGTGTCCCTGGTGTGGCCGCTGGCCTCCCCCCAACCCACGGTCCCAGGTAACGAGTGCCTCCTGGCTGCACCCGCGCCCCCCCCACCCCCCTTTGCGGGTTTGCACCCACCTCCTTCCTGGTTCCTTTCCGAAGGGAGGGTGATTTGAGACCGAGGCCCAGGCGCAATCAGTGGCCTCAGGTGTCCCTGTCTCCAGATCATTGCATTGAGCTAGCTAGGGTGTGGAGCACAGAGTAAACACACACACAGGTGGACATTCATGGCAGCGTGGCCGCTCACGCGACATCGGGAGGCTCGGCCGTGTGGCTGTCTGTGCCACCTCCTCCTTGCCCCGAAACTCTCGGTTTCTAAGAACTTCGTGATATGACTCACGAGACCCGGGTTTCACATCTCGGCCTCCGTCTCCGGCTCTGAGGAAGGTGTGGGTTTCCTCGTGGTCCTTGGGGCTCAGCGCAGGCCCTGACGGGCGGCTTCCTGAGGCCAGGGCTCCAAGCCGCCTGCACTGACTTCCCCGACGGAAGTGCTGTCAGTGTGGAGAAAGTGTGACATTCAACCCCGTTTCCTCAAATACCCAAAGCAGTGCTCTGCACACAGACTTCTTCCACTCTTGAAACTTTTGAAGTCTAAAGTGTTTTAGGATGTCATCAGGGGCAGACCGGCGCTAGAGCCCTGTCCTTGCAGCTGCATGCTCCCTCCAGGGGCTTCCCCACTGCAGGCCTGAGGTGTGGCTGCCATGGGCGTGGGCAGGGCCCCTTCTCTCTGAACAAGCTCCGTCCTCTGCACTTTGTGGTTTGGGGTGAGCTGCCTAACTCTCTGGGCCTCAACTTCCTCACCTGTGAAATGGGGAGAATAAGGAGCTGCTTCCTGAGGTGCTTGAGGANCCCGCGCCCCCCCCACCCCCCTTTGCGGGTTTGCACCCACCTCCTTCCTGGTTCCTTTCCGAAGGGAGGGTGATTTGAGACCGAGGCCCAGGCGCAATCAGTGGCCTCAGGTGTCCCTGTCTCCAGATCATTGCATTGAGCTAGCTAGGGTGTGGAGCACAGAGTAAACACACACACAGGTGGACATGCATGGCAGCGTGGCCGCTCACGCGACATCGGGAGGCTCGGCCGTGTGGCTGTCTGTGCCACCTCCTCCTTGCCCCGAAACTCTCGGTTTCTAAGAACTTCGTGATATGACTCACGAGACCCGGGTTTCACATCTCGGCCTCCGTCTCCGGCTCTGAGGAAGGTGTGGGTTTCCTCGTGGTCCTTGGGGCTCAGCGCAGGCCCTGACGGGCGGCTTCCTGAGGCCAGGGCTCCAAGCCACCTGCACTGACTTCCCCGACGGAAGTGCTGTCAGTGTGGAGAAAGTGTGACATTCAACCCCGTTTCCTCAAATACCCAAAGCAGTGCTCTGCACACAGACTTCTTCCACTCTTGAAACTTTTGAAGTCTAAAGTGTTTTAGGATGTCATCAGGGGCAGACCGGCGCTAGAGCCCTGTCCTTGCAGCTGCATGCTCCCTCCAGGGGCTTCCCCACTGCAGGCCTGAGGTGTGGCTGCCATGGGCGTGGGCAGGGCCCCTTCTCTCTGAACAAGCTCCGTCCTCTGCACTTTGTGGTTTGGGGTGAGCTGCCTAACTCTCTGGGCCTCAACTTCCTCACCTGTGAAATGGGGAGAATAAGGAGCTGCTTCCTGAGGTGCTTGAGGGTTGTGGGGAGCCAGGTGGGCACTGCAGGTGAGGGGCATGGATGCATCCAGCCATGGACCCTGGCACGTGAGGACGTGGCCAGGCCAGCGGGGAGTGGACTCCGTGGGGTGGGTCAGGGCTTGCTCACATCCAAACGTGGCCGGTATCTCCCACCACTGCTCACAAGAGGACGCCAGGCCTGTGGCAGGGGTGCACCCAGCGGTGTGCAGATGGAGCCAAGGACACAGGCTGGAGGGACAGCGGGGGTGCAAGCTGTCCTGGGCGGGGGTGCGTGTTCAGGCAGCAGCACAGGACTGTCAACGGACTTGAACGGGCGGTCGGTGCTTTTGGCGCACCCCTGGGAGTCAGAGGAGAAGGATGCCGGAAATGGCTTCTAGAGGGTCACCTGGCTGCCTTAGGAGGGCCTGGATGGTCAAGATAAGGAGCAGCGAGTGGGCCAGTGATGGTCAGTGGGGCCAAGAAGTCCAGTCAGTGGGAGTCGGGACTCGGGCACTGGTTCTAGGGTGACGGGCTGGGTTCTTGACAAGGCACAGCCAAGACAACGTCAGGGCGCAGGGAGAGTCGCAGCCCGTCCGCCCACAGACAGGAGCCCGGGCTTGGAGTTTTTCCTGGAGAAGGATTAGGAGAGAGCTGGCTGCCACGGGGGAGAGGCTGGCCTGAGCAGGCGGGGGTGCAAACCCTGGAGGCACNCAGCCCGTCCGTCCACAGACAGGAGCCCGGGCTTGGAGTTTTTCCTGGAGAAGGATTAGGAGAGAGCTGGCTGCCACGGGGGAGAGGCTGGCCTGAGCAGGCGGGGGTGCAAACCCTGGAGGCACAGGGCGGGGGGTCAGACAGGACGCCAGCTGTCCCAGGACCGGGAGGAGAGGGTGCTGAGACTGGCAGGGTGGAGCGAGGTCCGTCATCGAGTGGACTCTGGTTAGTGGGGTCCCTTTGGGAGAACCCACGTGTGCTTCCCATGAGCTGCACACTCAGGGGACCCTGGTCCCCAGCGCAGGGACAGAGGAGGACGGGTGAGGAGAAGAGGGACTCAGCTCAGTGTACATGCTGACCGTGGCGTTTAGGGGTGATGGTGAGGCCTGGGCTATCTGCCTCAGCGGGTGGGGGCCTCTCCTCCCTACCTTCAGGACTGTGACCTCCGCCGGCCACCTGCTTCCCAGGAGCCCCAGTGGGAACATGGTACCTCTGGGGCCCCTCTCACTACGCGTGCTCTTGCACCCTGGGAGGAGGTGGGCAGCTCAGGCCCAGGACACCTCCACTGTCCCTCTCTATTGGGGCATGACCCCTACTGTGCCCCGTTATTGCAGCCCTGGAACCGCCCCCCACAGCCCAGCCACTGTCCACGTCCTTGACCTCTGACCTCTGGGGCTGCACTGGAAAGGGCAGGACCTCCTGGCATGAGAGCACTTCCACGTGTCCCCGGCCGCCCCTCCACCCTGTCATGTCCTCTCGGGGTTCCTTCCACTCCGGATTCTCAGATCTCCTCCACCACGTCCCCCACTAAGCCCAGAGCCCCCCTGCTGTGGCCGCCCAGCCCCGCTCATTTGAACCTGCCCCCTCTACCTGAGATCGGGGTCCTCATCCTCCAGACCCCACACCCACTGCACCCCTGCTCTTGGCCACCCCCACTCCCCAGCATCGGTGTTACTTCCCAGAGGGCAAGCAGCTCTCAGGCCCTGAGGTCCATGGGCCACACCCACATCTGGCTGTGGCCTCAGGGCTGAGGGCAGAGCAGAGACTGAGAGGCTGGCGAGGACACAGGCCAAGGCCTGACAGGGGTCTCCTTGCAGGCCCTTTGGGGTCCCCACGGCCCCTCGGAGGAACTGGAGCCTGAATTCTGGCCCTCGGGAGTCCTCCAGGCACCACTGGCCTGGCCTTGCCCAGTCTGGCCTGGAGCCTACTTTCCCTTGTCGCCTGTGGTCTGGGACTTTCCTGGCCAGGCTCCCTGCCACGGAGACACTCGAGGGGAAACCCCAGGTGAAAGTGGAGTCACCAGGTCAGCTGGCAGCATGAGAGAGGGCTGGCTGGCCAGTATCCTGGGGCAGCCCCGCCCGGGTCAGAGGGGTGGGAGTCGGCGCCCACT